>BSQZ01000040.1:970098-980098 GCA_033239005.1 Lamellibrachia satsuma
ATTCATAATTTGAATTTGAATCCGGAGACATTCCACTAAACGTGGCACCATATTACAATGAGTTCAACAATGTAGATAAAAACGTTTCCTCATATCCTTGCGGCGTATAAAACTCATCTGTATATTTATCTTACAGGTTCCAGAGACATACACCATAGACAGAAATATAGTATGACATAAATAATTGATGTGCTGTACTTATATTACAAAACCCAAAGTTAGCAGATAATGAATTTAAGCGTCATATGAAATCATGACACATATCTTTGAACATAGCTCGGTGCGTGCTAGGACCAATAGTGAGGCCTATGTAAACCTTTTTTTACTATATTTCACTGGTGTAAGTAAAAGTAAAATGGGGAATCAGGACGACTGCCATATCTAATAAGTTGGCATTTCGACGGGTTAAATTTTAGATCATATTCGGATGCACATTTCAGATTGATATGACACATTTTGTTTAAGGCATATATTGATGGAGCTATTAAAGATATAGCATATGCAACGCCAATAGCACCGTAATACTTATGAACTATCATACAGCAAAATCCAGACATGCTGAGTCTTGTTAACAGTTCATCCAAATATTATTATATTGAAAATAAAATAGGGGACAAAACCCCACCCTGCTTCACTCCATCGGTATGGAAGAAATAATCTGACATGGAATTGTTCCACGAGACGTTCACGTGTTGATTAGTGTACATATAAAGCAAACATCTGATTAGCAAGGGATTGATTCCTCCAGCCATCAGTTTGTCATAATGTACTTTATCAAATGTTTTTGTAGCATCTAACACATCAGATCCATTAGCGCAAAAGTACATTTAGCTGTGCAGCTCTGAGCCTTAACACCAACCTGTAAATCACTTGTTTTGAAACATCAGTATTTTCGTCATGATAACCCAATCAAATAGTTTGGGGCTACAAAGAGCAATGACTCGATAATTATTAGTGTCATTAGCTGATTTGATATTGTTTTTTAGTTGGATTGTGGCTATATTAAAACCATCCAGGTTATACCCGTGATACATCATTGCCGTGAATAACACAGAGAGGCGTACATGTAGTTTGTGAGGAGCACGGATAAAGTGATCAGTATAAACCAAAAAATTTTACTTTTACCTAACTAATACCATTCACGATGTCCTCTACAATAATAATATTGTCACAGTCATTACATTGTGCGTCCATTTGACTATGTATATTTTGTAACAATGTAACATCTTCAATATAAGCTACTGAATTATATAATTGGTCATATTTAGTAGTATTTCCAAGTAAGGCTGTAGCCATACTTTCTTTTTTAACATTATTTATATTGTGTTTAACAAAACGAACAGCTCTGTGATATCTTGAGCGTCATCTACTCATGACAACAGCAATAACAGCGTTGCGAGGAGAGCCACAATCTTTCCAAACATTATGCCAGAAAATTGAGACTTCTCTGTATGGCTTAACGTGCTCATTCAACCCGCCATTATGTTAGACTTACATTGTTTTGACGTATGTGGCATGGTGTCCCGAGACGCTCTTATACAACAATCCAATACTGAATAATGAAATACCTGGATACCTTTACAATGAGGTACCCTACGAGGAAATTTTATCGCGACATTTCAGAGAATGCCATGGTATGTAATGGTGTAGGGTACAATCTGAAGTTTCATGCAATTAAGGTCTAGATATATAAACCCTACTTGATGAAAGGAAGTAATTAACATATACATTCAAGGTAAGAACCATTGACAAATGAAATGAGAAATTTACACCATCGTGCATACTATAATAGTACAACATGTACTCAGATATTCCATTATATAACAAGAAATGATAAATAACATGTATACCATTGTCCATTGGACTAGTATATGTATAACAAACATTATTTCCTTCAAAATATATTCATGGCTTAATTGAATCATATGTATTTTTAATATTTTGTTAAATTTTAAGATACACGCTGAAAAGATGTATTCAGATCACCTCCAATGATTAAGTTATAACATTTAATTATATTACAAGTAAATTTGTTTAATATTGTGTTGTGTATATATGCGTGGTAATGTGCATGATAAAAGTAAAAAACATGTTTTCCCCTGGCAGTGTGAAATGTTGCACTTCCCTTGTGAGCTGACCCTTAAACAAAACCTACATACACTCTATATACTTTCACTGAGAATAACCTACATACACTCTATATACTTTCACTGAGAATATTCCAACACAAATCATCACTAGATGCGATATCGCATAGCATGTACACATTAAACAGTTATAATGATGTGTTGCGTATAGTTATATTAATGACTGTTCATGATGACTGGGGTAACAATACATTTCATGGAACGTTTCCAAAAATAGAACATCCATTATACCCTCTGCCAGTTAAAAACACATGGTTATCTATTCCAGAAACACCATGAGATAAAATACTATGTGTTATTACAATGTATGTTTTAAATTGTGATTATCTTATCCAAAGTTCTTATCCAATGTGCCTTGATTAGTTCAGAGACGTATTCAGGCTGACCTCGCCCAAAGCCAGTGCAATTATAACTGGAAATAGTTAGGTGGCTATCCATATTTATAAAGAGTTGTTTCTATCATAAGACAATTACATCACGTCATTTGCGTACTCCTGAAGCGAAATCTACGAATACTTATGCATTCAGACCAGACACTGTGGTCAAACAATTTATCGAACTCGCATACCGGCACTGTTAGCTTGTATGAGTTCATCTTGGCTTCAGTGTGTGACACACACTTAACGTTTATTACGGTAAAACCCTTTCGGCCCGGGACAGAGGAATGAACGAGGTGATACCTTAATTATGCATTCAGACAAGACACTGTGGTCAAACAATTTATCGAACTCGCATACCGGCACTGTTAGCTTGTATGAGTTCATCTTGGCTTCAGTGTGTGACACACACTTAACGTTTATTACGGTAAAACCCTTTCGGCCTAGGACAGAGGAATGAACGAGGTGATACCTTAATAAAGTGGACACAATCATAGGACTACAAGATCATGAATACACTATTCCAGAAGAAAATTGAGAGGAGATGGACATGGAGAAGCCCGGACGGAAAAAACTAAGAAGAAATTGACTACATCATGACTGACAAGCCGAACGTTATCGCAGATGCAAGAGTCATAAAGCGCATAAACATTGGAAGCGACCATAGAATGTTGATAAGCAACATCAGATTAGACACAAAAGCAGAAAGGAAGAAGCTGCGAAAGCCGACACTGGAGAAATTGGAATTAAAAAGAACGAATTCCAACTCGAGCTGAAAAACAGGTTCACTGCTCTACAAGAACTGGATGATATCGACACTATAAATGAAAACATTACAGAAACGATTCAACAGACGGCGACAAGCATAGCCAAACAAAAAACCAAAGGGACAATCTAAATTATCAACTCCGACAAGAGCACTAATGAAAAACGTAGAGAAATGGTAAAGAACACCGCTATGGACTGCATAGAGTGCATAGAGATAGGCAAGCCCATCAAAAAGAAAGCGAAAGAAGACATAAGAAAATACAAACTAGACACCATACAAAAACAATACAGACATCAAGGAGCTTGAAAAAGACTTAGACTTGCAATTATAAAAACAAATTGTGACTTTTTTCAAGGTAACTGCTTAATCAGTTATATACAACACCACGTATATCACACAAGTCCATGGAAGTTAATCTGGTTTTTTTCTAAAGCCATATTGACTTTCATTCAATATTTCATTAAGTTCAATAAAATCGTCTAACCTGAGGTCAAACATGTTTTCTAGAATTTGTTTAAATTTTTGAAAACATGTGCTTATTTCCAGATTTGAATACTGGAATAACATTTGCCACTTTCATTTTGTACGGAAATACACCGGATTCAAACGATATATTACAGTTCTGAATCAAAAGCTTTGCAATACCAAAAATATCTATTTTACAATGTACAAGTCAATACGATCACAATTAGTTAAATATTTCCCTTTAAAGTTGTTTGCATGTCTTAGTACTTCTTGCTCATCAGTGACATGAAGAAACAAAGAGGCAATCGGTTTGATGTGCATGCAGTCATAAATATTTGTTTCATTTAATGGTGTTTTGATTTTCCTGTCAAGATGTGGTCCAACATTTGCGAATAAATCGTTAAAGCCATTGGCTATTTCTGATTTACCTGTAAGGGTTTGATTGCTATAGACTCTGGAACATACTTATAACTGCGTCCCTTTTTAATTAGTGAATTCAATACTGTCCTAGTTCATGTAATGCCATGTTGATGTTTTTGCAATAATTTGGAATAGTGGTCTTTCTTGGCATTCCTTAAACGATTAGTTAACTTATTTTTATATATGTTGGACCTTTCCTCTGTATGCGTTGAATTACATGCAAGATAATTTTTGTAAAGGTTGTTTTTCTTTTTACATTTGCTAATCCTTTTGTAAACCATGGCTTAACAAAGTCATTGTACACTGTGATAATATAATCCGGTTGTATAATCAAATTGGCCAGTTGGCCAGAGCTGAATTAAACGACTCTATGCAATGCTCATTTCTACATCTTACATAATTGAAAACTTTTCCTTTTGATCTATCAACATAATTAACAACCCACTGCAAACGTCATTAATCAATATTGTAGTTGTTGTTAATAGCATAGCGCGTAATTCGGAAATTCTACTTGGTTTAGTTATCAAAGGATATAGAATGTAACTGTACATGACGTCTAGACAACTTTTGGTTCCGTGGTGAGTTTCATTGTTTTCAAATATTGATTGCAAAGATTCAGTAAATGTATCCACATTTGACCCAGGTGTCCTATATATACATCCGATGATTATAGTTTTTCTCCTATTTAATTTTAATTATACTGTAACAAATTCAATGATGTTGTCCACTACTATAATACTGATTACAGAAACTCTAATAATCTTAAAGTTAGCGTTTAAACTTCGTGCATTAAAACGTTGATAATGATCGATAATGCGTTGATGCACTTTGTTTTGTATTCTGTATAATAGGAACATAATTTATGTGCAAATAATCAATGTATTCAAATCTTTTAAAATCGAACTCGGCTGTTTTTTCATTAATTGCAACCAATGACTTACTCAAATCCATATCACTAGTTATATGTATAAATTCTTCATCACTGATATAATGGAAGGGAAAAACATTTATATCTTCAGGACTGAAAGCCATTGACCGTCAACCACAAATGTTCAGACAAAGTGTAAAGGATTTCACTGCGATCTGTCAAAACGTGCGCAGTCGTTTTCGTCATGCATGGTGTACGTTTTCACTGTTTATGGTGAGCCAAGGGTCGTGGTAAACGCCTTACCGCGTATTAATTACCTAAACGTGTCCAGGTCAATGCGATTTGTTGGTCTCTCTTCAATTTCCTTGCTACCCGAGCGATATTGCTGCTGCTGGCGTAAGATGTGCGTTGATGTAAATGTTTGTGTGTCTGAATATTTTTGTTTTCTGATTCACAAACCTCACGATGATGTCAGGTTTATCGTTCCTTTTACCCCAATGTCCTCTTGGTTGTTTGTGGACTGGGTGGCATGAGGAAATGTCTGCTTTGATGATATGCAGATCGAGATTGTTGGCCAGGAACGATACCACACCGGTTTCTATACTGTAGGGTTCTTGCTCGTCGTCACCTCTTCCGCCCGATGTTGTTGGGACCGAACTCTGCTTTCTGTGGTTTATTACCAGACCAGAGATGACACTGTTTTCTAGTCTGGAATACGGTTCAAGGTGGTCAAATCTGGATTCTGGCGTTATGAATGTGTTGTACTTCTCGGCATTTTCTCTATAAATCATTTCATTGCACACAACACTTGGGCGATATGTTGTCGTATGGGCAGCGATTCATCTAATTTTGCACTTATGAACAACATGGCTTTTTTCGAGATCTTCAGATTACAAAATCAATTATCCAGGCAGTGCAATCGGAAAAACGATGACAGCAGCGGTCCACTGATTTTTTGTATTTTCACGAGATTGGTGGCAGTTCTCTCATCCAACGAATTCCTCGATTACTCCAGAAATGTTGCCAACAACGTGAATTATTTGTTAACTTCGTCATGCCATATTTCTGTAACATGGCTACACTCTTCTATTATGAGGTAAATTTACCTACAGATGGTAAATTTTTGGAAACACCGTAAATGCATTAAATATACTACTATATCTTTTGAAGTTCGATAACATAGAGTTTCCCTTTATTTCTAAAATGGGGCAAAAGCTTATCATTTCTGATTTAATTAACAAGGTGTTTATATGCCTATCGCAAAATAATTAAAGTATGAAATAATTATTAGTAAACAGTAACTCGTAACAGTTTTTTAAAACCCAAATGTGGAAGTTATCTAATTTCTTGCAATAGCACTCTGCAGTTATTGCAGTTATTGGCAGAGGTTCTGTGTCAATATTAAACATGTCACTCACATCAAACATTATCACGTCGAGGAAATATGTGAGAGTGTGTTGTGCTTGTGCAACTCATTATGAATCAGCATCAAATTACGTGTCTTGTTATTATCAAACAATAGCAGTCTACAGTGATTGACATTAGCCATTTGTCAATATTTAAACATGTGAATCACGTCAAACGTAGCGGAAATATGCATGTGTCCATTGTCTGCGTGCAATTCATGGTCAATCAGCATTAAACGTGTACGTGCGTACTGTATTGTACACTTTGGAATTAATAATTAATACACTGAGACATCGCGCATGACTCATGCGTAAAATGTATTAATAAACACTGTAACTAATCGATTAATCAAATTAGCTGTTTGAATATATATATATAATATATATATATATATATATATATATATATATATATATATATATATATATATATATATATATATATATATATATATATATATATATATATATATATATATATATATATATATATATATATATATATATATATATATATATATATATATATATATATATATATATATATATATATATATATATATATATATATATATATATATATGTATATATATATTACACCCCTCATATGCATAAACATTCAACCAAAATATATATAATTGTAATAAATAATAATGCCTCAATATTATTTTGGTATACACAGTGTTAGTATATTGAAAGATTTATAGCTACACACAACACACATTCTATTGAATTCAGTGCAATAGCTTACGATATCCCATATTACATAGTAGGGAACTCAAAGAGGATTTGAACAATATTTTCTATTACTACCTGCAGCCACAGTTGTGCGTGAACAAATACCGTAACACTGATCTATACAAACACTCAACATTACCAACACGGCATGGCAACTAATACGCATACATGGATGTTACATGTAAATCTGATTGTCTAAATTCACAGGATTCAGCTAGTACACCGATTCATATCGTGGGAATTTGGTGAAAACCATACATGGGAGATTTTATGTAATGCAGGGACATATATTTAATTAGTTATCCCCGTTATAAATACATTGGTGACAACGACTAAGATATTAGCTACAACCCTATTTCAAAGTATCACATGTTCTTTGTTGTATTTATTTATCCAACAACTGGTAATAGATACTGATGCAATGGTTTTGTCAAGCCTTGAAGTCTGCCACACAATTGCCTCACTGCTGATGAATTGACATGTTTACCTACATTTAACAAGATTGTCATCCAAAGCAACAAATCCCTGATGACAAATGAATAAGGAATCCGTTGGATTCCAACGATTATTCATCTACATGTAACTCGCAATTTTGCTATGTTTATCAACTTAGTGTTTAAACAAATTCAGAATGCTAGCATTTATATCATCTGGAAATGTTCAATTCGTTTATCTTCCGTTGTGAGATATTTCCTGATATACAATATACTATTACGGTTTACTCGCTATTCCGTGTTTTCTTTGTCTTTTACTTTACTTTACCATTGAATATCTTAGCAAACCTCCATTTGAAGCGGTTTTGATATTATTGTCTTAAGTTTTGCTAAACCACTTTATATTTGGTGCTAACCATAACAAATGTATCTAAGTTCTGGCATCAACTTTGTTTGTCTTCTTTGTTTTCTTTCTAACTCTTCCATTGTTCCAATGCAGGTTTCGTGATTGTCCAAGTCCCATCCGGTATGTGTTTTATTTCAGGCCAGTGATATGTGGCTATATATATATATATATATATATATATATATATATATATATATATATATATATATATATATATATATATATATATATATATATATATATATATATATATATATATATATATCGATATTGCATAATATAGACAGTGATGGAATATATATATATATATATATATATATATATATATATATGATATTGCATAATATAGACAGTGATGGAATATATATATATATATATATATATATATATATATATATATATATATATATATATATATATATATATATATATATATATATATATATATATATATATATATATATATATATATATATATATATATATATATATATATATATATATATATATATCGATATTGCATAATATAGACATTGATGGAATGTGGCGTATTATTGGCATCATATTGGTGAGCACTAGCCAATTATAATGTATCATCATGACATAGCAAATCTAAGCATTCAGATCGCAACTTCAAATATCACATGACATATATGTTTCATTTAAGCGACAAGCAAACTACATGTATGCACGAGGTCAGAGATGACACGTCTCTGAATACAATATTACTGTATATAAAGAACGCCACTACACTAAATGTATGTAAGGTGATCTACTAGTAACTTCAAATAATAATCCGACAGCGGCATACCGAAGCAGTCATAATGTAAGTGTTTGTTTGTTGTTATAAGTTCACCACATAGGAATATATCGAAGGTGGCGCGGCTTCCTTTGCTAAACTGCGTTGATTCGAGCGATACCGTAATATACACGCATTTACAATAAAACTGAAAGAGCAAATCTAACAGGGTATGTGAGAGTTTCGTAATTCCATGACGTTCTGCGATATTGGCGACGTTAGCGTACTTACAGTCTGATAATACGTGATCTACCATTTTTTATTATTTTTGTTTCCTGGACGGTACTCGTCCCAGAAGAGGTTGCTTGATCAATCTGAATCAAAATGTGTAGTATTACATAGTTTTCTGTGATTTGTTTTGTATAACATTAAGACTTTATGGAAATGAACGACGCTTAACGCGAGGAATCAAATACGTTTCAACCAGGCAATCAAATACTATGTCTTGTTTTCGATTATGCAGGAATATCGGCACATATCTGATACTGGGCGCGTTGGCTGCAAGCTTCGTGTCCATCGAAGGATTTGTGCTGTGGGACATATGCAAGTATTTTATATAACTGATACGTATATCATTATAAATGTATGTATGTATGTATATATATATATATATATATATATATATATATATATATATATATATATATATATATATATATATATATATATATATATATATATATATATATATATATATATATATATATATATATATATATATATATATATATATATATATATATATATATATATATATATATATATATATATATATATGTATGTATATATATATATATATATATATATATATGCATATATATACATATACATGCATACATAAATACATATATATATATATATATATATATATATATATATATATATATATATATATATATATATATATATATATATATATATATATATATATATATATATATACATATATATATATATATATATATATATATATATATATATATACATGAATACATACATACGTACATAAACATATAAATATATATATATAAATATATATATATATATATATATATGTGTGTGTATGTGTTTATTTATGTATGCATGTATGCAAGTATGTATGTGTGCATGTATGTATATATGTATGCATGCATGCATGTATATATGTATATATATATATATATATATATAT
>BSQZ01000040.1:985098-1010098 GCA_033239005.1 Lamellibrachia satsuma
CACCAGAGAGTGGCTCACCCATGCATTAAACTCACGCGTGACAGAATTCCAGTATGCAGCACTATGTGACATGTCCGCTCCACTTCCGTGTAACTTCAATTGCATTTACACAGTCAACGTTTATATAGGTTCATGCTGGTTCTGCGAGTCGTGCTTCACCGGATGGATGAGACACCTGTCATGGAACTCAATAACAAATCCGTTGCAGCATTTTTCTTCGACCGTGTCGAGCAACTTATAACCACAGCAGCTCTCTGTCCCTGTCTCCCGAGGATACAGCTGGCCGCCACAACAGAGCTCTCTCCTGAAGTTGAATTCCTTGCCGGCGCATCTTCCTTTCGGGACAGTGTCATCGTTACCTGTAGAAGAAACCCACGACGTGGTGAACGAATCAAAAGTTAATATAGATATCGTCAAACGACGAATATGAAAGCAAGGATCGTCGGAGAGAACATTGTTTACACTAAAAGGCGGCTGAAAAATAACCGACTTGAAATTAAGGTCGTTTTGCAATGAGACACAAAACAATGCAGACAAATCAACAGAAGAGATAAGAGATTTTTCTTGGTTAAAATAAATTGCCCATTAATAATACATGCTACTTTGTGTGCATCTACTAATTTATATATATATATATATATATATATATATATATATATATATATATATAAACTATCAACATATATACGTCATGTGTGTTGCGCTACTATACATGCCGGTGTACGTGCGTGCGTGCGTTCGTGCGAGAACGCTCGGTAGTGTGTGGCAGATACCAGGAAGATTTATAATACGATACAATATAAAACACTTATATTGCGCTAAAATCCTCGGGAGACCCAAGTTCCGCTGCTCGCCAAAATTAAAGGGGTTAATCAGTTCCTAATCGATAAGGAGTTTCATTTCTAATTATTTGGATTGGTACGCTGGGGAGCTATGGCGGATAAGCAAGTTTGAACAGGGGGTGTTTTGTTTAAGGTGAATTGTTGTTATATTTCCTACAAACTTAACACTAACAGCAAATGAGTTCCATAAAATCGGTGCAGCAACTGAAAAAGCTCTAGAACGGACAATTTGTCTTAATACTGGGAAAAAAAGTAGATCAAAATTAGATGATCGATTATCACACCAATACTTCTCAATACCACTTTAAAGGATAAGCAAAGTCGATCATTTGGCTACCATTCAGTTGCAAATCAAATGTGCTTCTATAATTATAATTGAATACATATATGTTTTGGCTTATTCCACTGTCATACCTCCCCACAGAGTGAATCCGTCGACGAATGCAGAACTCGCCACCAACGTGCCTAGAACCAGAACTACGCCACTGTGCCTGGTAAACATAACAAAACAACAACATTGAACATGCAGAGTGTATATATATTGATGCGAATGATTATCTTATCCCAAATTATACAAAACTAGACTATGGCTGCACATAACATTTAGTCACCACTAACGCATCGCCAACCGTTGTATAAAGGGAATATGTTTGCAAACCAAACTGAATAATAATGAGGAAGATAATGTCGCTTTTTTAAACAAACACTCAGGAGGTGAGTACCCTTAATGGCGTAGATAAGTATTAAGTCTTCTACTCCACTGAAGTGACCGGATAAATAAACCTGCGGTTTGTAGTTTACATAGAACGTCTTTGTAAATATGTTCGGAGCGTTGGTGCTGACATCCGGGTAACCCCGTGACAGAACATGCGACACATTGACGAAACATACTCCTGTTATATTTAGAAACACATATCTTTGTCATACCATCCCACAAATCAAATCAAAGGTAAATCGTATTAGTACGGGGAACATATAACTCATATCAACCCTAACGCAGAATGTATTATGTGTTTTCGCAGGTTAGCGTCCTACGTTTCTTCGAGAGAATACAACAACACAACACAGTTTGGTTTATGAAAATCTTAAGTAGTTACTTGATTGGATTTGTTTTATGTGCGAAACATGTTGGTAGTTAAGTTATGAGAGAGTAAGGAGTAGTCAACACTTACATGATGTCTTCTTCTGTGTGTTTCTGTCTGTAATAACGGTGATTCTTCAGACAAGTTATCAGCCGAGTGCGACCGTCTTATTTCCACAATGTGAAAAGCATCTCTTATATAAGGTAGTTTACTGCTATTACGTGCCTAGTTCAACCTCACGTTGCCATGTACTTATCGTTCACTATCGACGTGTTTGTCGTGGGCAGTTTCAAGTGCTATTCGCGACTTTTTCTGATAAGTTTCGTGTCATGGTATATGTAGTGTGCAAGTCAGAATTAGTCAGCAATAAAAGAACATGCACGTAGATCCGAGTCTAAATAAGCCTGCTTTCTTGTTAAACTAAGACGAATGTTGCGCACGGTATTTTAAACTAAATTTTGGAAAAGTGTTTTGTTCACCGTGTTTTTATAACAAATGGACCAGGTACCGCTTAATGTATTTGTAAATATTTTTACATCGTTCTTCGGAGATACACATACAAGAACGGTTGTATTGACAAGTTGAGGGTGTTAAGCCAAACTCTATTACATTTTGTGTGCTTTATGTTAGATATGTTAGTATAATGCAGACAGTGTATGTATGTTTGTTTGTATGTTGTGCTATTCATCCTATTTCTCTGCTTTACATCTCGATCGCCAAACTTTCAACAAGTTCATCTATGCCCACGACCGATATTTATGTCATAACTTTTTAATATTAATATTTTAATATTGTTTTCGTAACTGTCACCTACGAACTGCCAAGTTATCCCGTCCGAAGGATGGTTGTTTTTGTTTTATTTTTTTCATAATCAATCATCCGTCGACAGGGTGTTTTGAGAACAATTACGTATCCATTAAAACCGAACATAATTAAACAGTCATAATGTCAACAAGGAATACACCGTAACATTGGTGGAGTTTACTGCTTTTTAACAAAAATCACAAAGCTAGCGTTGGAATATTTTGGAATATATGTTGCTTGGTGCCGTGCATTTACTCACGGTTACATTCAACTGTTTACCCAAGCCAATCTAGGAGGTAGTAGTAATGAGTTTAGAGATCGAGATGGCCAGTTCTGTGAGGCACACTGAGTTCATGATAAGTTATTTTTTCGATTTCCACTTGTATGATATTTTACATCCCCCTGGCACATACACCAGATAGAGGAGACCAACGGCTGTTATTGTCTTTTCCGAAAGACACAGTTTAAGTGTGGGAAACGAAATTGGCGAAGTTTCGATGCGGCAGCAGGTGGACCCTGGTCCTCTCGACCGACAGTCGGACAATCTACCACACCTCATCCTGAAGCAAAATGGGCATTACCCATATCAGTGCCGCAATACAGAGTACGGGGTTAATTAAAATAAATACATGCCGAATATGTTTTTACAATCTTCACTTATGATGACTCCGTACCTTATTATAACATGATGCTCCATATTTTCGTAAACGGAATGTGCAACCATTTTTATCGGGTAACGTAAAGTCTATTTTACGAGATACGGGATTTTGCAGTAACGGGTATATTAATATTTATAAAATATCAGCTCGTTAATAATAACACTAAAACAAAACGTATTACTATGTTTTTTCTGCACTTTGTTTTATGTACGTATGTTTGATTAAAGTAATAGTCTCTCTTGAATTAAGTTAATCTGAACCTGTTTGTCAGGAAACGTTCTTGGGAGTGGCTGGTTGCATAATATGTGTGCCACACTGCACGGGCCGTCGTGGAAACAATCGACACGTGTTACTAATCGTGATCAAACAAAGCGGTCTACAGTTATTGACACCAGCTCTCCAACAGGGTCAATGTCAAACACGTGACTTACTTCACGTGATGGGAATATCTATGTGTGCATTCTGTGTTTGCAATTCATGGTTAATCAGCAAATACGTGCCTGTGAATAAGTATTGTGAAATTCGGAATCAATAATTAGCATAAACCATGCACATACATAAACAAGTTAAATTTTTCATGTCTAATTAGTAAAATCATTAATATGATTAATCAAATTACGAGTTTATATATAACATAAATATTTAGTACTACATAATTAAAACTGCACGATCCGCTTACGCAAAAATCCAACAAACACATATATGCTATTAATCAATGATGTAATATTCTACTTAGTCATAATGGTGTTATACCTATGTAGGACATTGCTACATTTTGTTGACATTTGCAGAACGCGTCTGCTTGATGTGTAATTATGATGCGGTTTCTGTTGAATCTGGTGGAATGTATAGTGCAATACACCACTGTACACTGCAAAGTAACGTTAATACTGGATTTCTATTATATTGCATATGCATTTTCATAAGTTTCTGATTATACACACACACACACACACACACACACACACACACACACACACACACACACACACACACACACACACACACACACACACACACACACACACACACACACACACACACACACACAGACATATATATATATATATATATATATATATATATATATATATATATATATATACCAATATACCAAACATATCCTGAAACAAGAAATAGTTTCGTACATCTTATGTTGAGACAAAACAATTGATGAACGTGTTGATAAACAAGACACATGCTAAAACGAAATGTTAGCGGAGTAATGACGTTGTCACATTTACTTTTATTCTTTTTTATGGTTGTCCTTATCTTGCATATTAGCGAGAATGAAGTTAACTAAGAGGCACACGTACAATCATTTGGTTTATTTACATGCGACATACGTTTGGTTATACGTGTATCATAAAATTGTGTTTAGTGAAGTGCGTTGCTACGTTAATTATTTTAACAACTGCCCTTCGCATTCGTAAATCAAAACTGTTTTTGCTCCAGTGTTCCGTGTGATCATTAAAACATCCACAAAATGGGCAAATACGACAAAGAATTCAAGACATTCATGGTACATTAGTACGTCACTAAAACGTCCCACTGCAAACACATGTGTCATTTTCACCATTTCAGAGCAGCTGGGGATACTTATGTCAATATATGCAAAGTATGACACCTTTTCAAAAGCGTCAATTAAGACCTGATATTTCTATTAGATAACACCTTGATCTTGATGAATCATGCATTTTAACCCAATTGAAGGTTTTGAATCATCAGTGTTAAACAGACTCAAGTGTTACAGTAATGTATTATGATTAATAGAAAAAACAATTGCCCTATGCAAACAAACACGTATTCTGCATACATAATATTGTTCCCATAAAAGTGGCAGTTTATATTTGACATTACATGATAATGTAAAACAATAATAATTTAGATTAGCTGTTTGATTCAGTAAAATTATTTTCAATTAAGTTCAATTAATCAATCCGACTATCGATGTCTGATCGCGAATGTTTAGCCAATACCTTCAATTATGTATTCCTTACAATCTGATTATTTGTTGATTTTTACCCCAACACGTCCTGTGGCTGTATCATAATATCAGTTTCTATCTGGTTCTGAGTATGTGTGATAACGAAATGTAACAAAGCGTAACGCAGCAAACCGTTTCAATTAAATTTAACAGGGACATTTCCTTTAAGATTTTTTGTAAAAGAAAACACGGTAATGTTCTGTATGTTTGTACAATTTTATTTGTCTGCCAATAGTTACATAGCTGACGAATTCTGAAACGCCTACGTGCGTTTTGGATGAGTAACCATGACTTGCAAGCACAATGTCCACGCGTACACATTGTTATCATCTAGTATGGTTATTGGTGTGACTCGCAGTCATAATGTTTACAAAGCTGAATAGAGCGTCTGAGTGCACGCTAGATGCGCAAAAAAAACAACCAATGCGTATTTTTTTTAGCGCACGTCGAGAGAGGTGAGCTAAACATTTCGTCAAACAAATACTAAATTCCGAATATAAATATCAGTATAAATATATATATATATATATATAATATATATATATATATATATATATATATATATATGAATATATATATATATATATATATATATAAATATATATATATATATATATATATATATATATATATATATATATATATATATATATATATATATATATATATATATATATATATATATATATATATATATATATATATATATATATATATATATATATATATATATATATATATATATATGAAATTTTCACTTTGACCTACTCATGAGAAAAAATGTTGCCATTAAACTTAACTTTTTAGTCCATGTGCATGGTTGTTTGAAGAAATAATGTTTACCCCATACACACAGTTAGCACCCCAAGACAGAGAGACTCCTGCTATGTCTGAAAGTTTAATTAAGTAGCCATTGATATATCATCAAGACAAAGACGTCCTAAGACAGACTAATGCATGACACTCCAAATTCCACATGGCAAGCACGTCAGCCACTAGCGAAAATTAAAGTAAATATCAGCAAGAGGTCGAACGAGTCACGTTCCTACTTAGAACATATTACTCTATATATATGACACGTGTCGCACTCAATTAGCAAACATTAGCTAGTCGCATTCGATAGACACATACCTTCGTTGCTTCAAATATACCAAAGAAGACATCATGTAAGTATTGACGTTTCGTTAACAAAGTTCTACCACAGCTGTCTTTATGATTATTCTCAGAATTGCTTAATTTAGACTGATATTTTTAATGTAATCATTATGTTTGCCAATACTTGTGGGCCTGTCAAAACTAACGATTCTGATTTGTGGTCGGGTGGTCAAAAAAGTATTGTTTATTCAATGCAAATTTAAAAACAATATTCTGCCAAAGCATTCCCATATTTACATAATTAAGTTGATTCGCATTTTGTTTCTGTTATTGTGTATATGGCTTCTCAGTTGCAATGTCTGACTAAGAATCGTGCATAGTGTGCGAATTATGAAAAATAATTTAACACGTTTTAATGTCAGTTTCTTACACAACCTGAACACGTTGAAAATATAATTGTTGATATGTTGTTCCCTAGGCACGTCGGCGTACTTCTGGCACTAGGCACTGTTGTGGCGGGCTGTGTGCTCGTCGATGGTTTCTCTTTGTGGGGCAAAGGTATGACATTAACACAAGTAAAAATATATGTGTAACTGTAAGTACAAAAAGGGCACACGAGTGCAGATGGATTCTTGTTCCGTAAAAGCGTATGAACATCGATTAGCTGTTTCAAATCGTTATGCATTCCATTTAATCAATCGGTGAGCTATTTGTTTCTCAGTTAATTATACGATAAGCCAAACATTTTCCTGCCGCAGTAGCGATGGATAATTGTCACGTATTCGAAATATGTATTGTAACAGAGTCGTAATGATCTTATTACAACTAAGCCACTCATCCACGTCTTAAAAGTGGCAGATTCTTAATATATATTGAATATATATTGCAGTCACTACATTGACGCATCCTATAATTTATCTTAATGAAATGACACACCACGGCCCTTTTCCATCTACAGTTTATCTACGTTAATTGTATCTTCTCCAACCTGATATATTATTATATGGCATTATTTGTATTTACATTAACAATAGTGGTATCACGCCTTCTGCTCAATTGAGTAAATTGATATATTTCATGGATTCCAGAGAACTATAAGAACGGGAAGTGCGCTGGCCAGGACTTCGACATGGGGACACACATCTGTTGCGTCGACCAGCTGTACGAGCGGAAGACGTGGAACGAATGCTGCTGCGGATACAAGGTGCTCGACACCGCCATTGAAAAATGTTGCAACAATTTTGTTATTCAACTGGCTGACAAATGTCTCCACGATCCAGTGAAACAAGAGGCGGCCCCAACACCAGCACCAACAGAAAACTAAGGCGTGTTAAAATGACGATAGTGTAAAGGTAATAAACGTTGCAAGATTCCAGGAATGCGGGGTGTTCTGTAGACATGGTACATCTTGCTGCAAACATGTCATGTTAAACATATATTCTACATTTGGAATACTTGTTGTCGCATGTAATATATATGATCTGACTACATGTGGACATGGCACACAATTCATGCAGCAAATGTGTTCTACGTTTGGAATACTTACTGACGTTTGAAACACTTATTGTCATAATTAGCTGACCAAATGCATAATGCGTTCATTTACTGGTAAATGAACACGCAATTACAAGAACGAACTCCTCACAGTCGGGAAACGTGAAACGGATCCGCTAGTATATGTTCGATATGTAATTGTGGTGATCGGTTTTATTTAAAATTTACTTTTACAACGGTTATACCGGTTTATCTTTTGTACATTGGAGCAACTACAAAATGATGTGTATTTATAAGAATGTTTTGCATAATCTCACAGTTACACTTTGGTAAATTATGAATTGACCTTGTGCTGTATCTCAATTTCAAATTATATGTGTGCATGTATTGACACGATTAAACATGGAGTTGTTTATATTGTGATGTGTTGTTAAAAGAGGATAAACATAAATCACCATCTTCACCATCGTTGTCTTCGTTATCTAGTTGTCCAGAGGAATATGATATGGAAGTTATTCACAATTGCTCTCCCTGATTATATGTCACTGTACACCGGATTCATCTGCTAGTCGTCTCATCAAAGTAATATCACGCCACTCCTCCATGGCGTGATTCTACAACTGTCAGACTGTGTATAGACATTGTCAACTGTTTTACGAATTACAGCACGTTCACACACATGGAGTGCAGTGAGTTATTTGTGTGTATTAAACTCCTGTACTTCAGCCCCATTGCGACTGCGGAAGGCACAAAATATATATGATTTAAAGACGACGGATAGCAAGCAGTGATACGGTCTAAAGAAGTCAAACAAATGTTTAACACATTAATGCGGTTTAGCAACGATTTAGATATTTATCAAAATTTAGTAATATTTAATTAACAAGCCTTGCACAACAATTTGTTATCCCACGAACAATTATAGTCATCATCACCTTTTCCAAGTATATATGTCTAAATATAAAATGATAATTTATGGTCTAAATATGTTATCACAAGACGCGACCATAACAGTAGTGGCTATTTACGTTTTATTCAACAAAATTACAACCCACAGCTCATTATATGGAATTATATTGGCATGGTCGTACCAAGAATTGAGGCGGAGTATTCCGAGCCATCAGAGAGGATGTCCTTGCCACAGAAGAGAAGGACGTAGTCAAGAACAAGGAATGGAACTTTAGCTTCATCCAATTCCCAAATCGCAGAACGTATACTTGGGCTAGAGTCCTTAACACTAGTTCACACAAAGTGTTTGCGTAGACATCCGAATGTAGTCATCGATGCTCGCACTAAACGCCACCACGAGTATAAACTCCGAACATTACCATACTCTACTACTATTCTATGTTCACTCTATCCCAATGCGCATATATATATATATATATATATATATATATATATATATATATATATATATATATATATATATATATATATATATATATATATAATACCTTCAAATCTATATATACCTTCAAAGATAATTACAATATATGATAATTAGTGTATATATATATATATATATATATATATATATATATACATATATATATATATATATACCTTCAATAGCATAGTTTCTACCTTCAAAGATAATTACAATTATTGTTGGTATGACTTAATTAGTGTATATATATATATATATATATATATATATATACACTAATTAAGTCATACCAACAATAATTGTAATTATCTTTGAAGGTAGATTGTTTTATATATATATATATATATATATATATATATAAATATATAAATATATATATATATATATATATATATGAATATATATATGTGTATATATATATATATATATATATATATATATATATATATATATATATATATATATATATATATATATATATATATATATATATATATATATATATATATATATATATATATATATATATATATATATATATATATATATATATATATATATATATATATATATATATATATATATATATATATATATATATATATATATATATATATATATATATATATATATATATATATATATATATATACGGCCAACCTATTAACTAAGTTGGCTTTCTTCAAACATTGTTAGTATTATTGTTGGTATTACTTATACATACAAATTAAATCATACCAACAATAACAGTAACTATGTTTGAAGAAAGCCAACGTAGAGAATAGGTCGGCTGCAGACCTGAAGTGAGTAAAGCTGACCACCTACTGATCGAAGGAATACCAGTTCAATTTTCGCATATCATTTGTGGATTATGAAAACATATTTGACTGCTAACCAGACATTGCTGTGAGAAATGGAAAATCAGACCACATACTAAACAAAGCAATCTAAAAAGGCAAACTACACTTACAATGGTAAACATCATAATAATTCTTATTTATTCAGTCATATACGCATACAGGTGATGATAAAATGGAAATAAATTGAGGATGGGTCACTAGAACAAATAATTACTTGTCAAGCTAGTGAAACCGACATATACATATTTACAATAATTGCATGTTGGCCTTTACCACCATCACTGTCCACCAGATGACAGTACAAAACTGGTTTTCAACTCAATTGTCGTGCTTTGGCGCATTGTAAGACGAATTGGATGTAACACATTCGTAACATTATAAAACAAATTACTTAATTAAAATGAAAGCAAACACGTGAAATCTCCAACTGACAATTCACATTGCAAAGGACGACGCATAAGATGTGAACCTGAATTTATACATTTCTGTTTCAAATTCAAATCAAATTCCATTCCCACGTAACATTTAATTTCCAGCTCCCAATACTGTACAATTATTTCCGAGCGCCACCCCGAAATAATGTTTTTAAATACTGCCAATAATTAAACTACACACGTTAAATTAAACTACACAGTAGACTGTTCCGTCAACTACTACTCTTCCGTGATGGGAGGCACCGACTTTAAACACCGCTCATTTTTCATAATAATCATCTTGTAGCAGCATTGTTCAGTGGCAGCGTCGAACACTTTGTAACCGCAGCATTCTTCTGTACCTTTCTTCGTGTCGTACGCCTGGTCGACGCAGCAGATCTGCGTCAATGGGTCGTATCCGTTGAATCCGCACGGCTTTAGTTCAGGTTCTAAAGAAAACAACAGCTACATGTAACGTCGAAGCAGCATGTGCATGCATCCATGCACATGTCTCTCTCTCTCTCTCTCTCTCTCTCTCTCTCTCTCTCTCTCTCTCTCTCTCTCTCTCTCTCTCTCTCTAATATATATATATATATATATATATATATATATATATATATATATATATATATATATATTATATATGTTATATAATATATTTATATATATATATATATATATATATATATATATATATATATATATATATATATATATATATATATATATATATATATATATATATATATATATCATACTCATATTTGTTGTGCTAAGAACGTAATGTATGTTTGTCTACGGTCAACATGTCAACATTATATAGGAAAGACAATATTGTCTTACATTAAATACCGTAAGTTCGGGTGACTTTTAAGATCGCTATGGAACGCTTGCATCCACGGTGATCAACCAAAGAACCGAGAGGCTACCACTAGCGAAATGACTGTCCCTAGATAATAATTACTTTGACAACAACATTTTTCTATGGGAAGGTATTCGAATTCTATATAAATTGTGTTGGACCAAAGTCACCCCATACGTTGGATTGATTTTAGCCCGAATATGTGTAGGATAAAACAGGGAACCAACCTATGCCTGCTGAGTTTATATTAGCCCAGTGCACGAAAAAATTTATCATGACATCTCGGATCTCTTCATGCATTTTATTAACCGAAACGGTAGCATTATTGCAATGCTTCCTCATATGTCTAGGGATTTCATAGAATCTTATATTATTGTTGTTAGGACTGTGAGCGTGGTTGCGTTATTGTGGCAAACCATTCGAAATTGTTTTGAAATGTTGAAATAAAAATTTGTCATCCAAATTCTCAAAATCGCTAATAAATGGAATGTAGCTTTGTAGTAAAACCACAATTTTTTTAATGGAACGCATGCTGAGGTCCCAGACGTATTTACAACCCTTTTTCTGGGCCAAAGTAAGTCCAGCGGGCGAAAGTCACCCTAGTTTATGGTACAGTAAGCGTTCCAAGCGGTTACTGCCAGACACACATGTTAGTGTTAAGTACCTGCTTTCTGCCAAATGAAGGTGTCGACGACAACGAAACTCAACAGAAAACTGCCCAACGCCAGGAATATACCAAACTGCCTGGAAAACGGAATACAGTAATATTAACTCTTTGTTATTCAACATAATTCCACCCACGCATGTATGGATGCATGCTTCTATAGGATATAGTCATATAGTCTGATCCATGCATGTAGCCAGTTTTTCACAAGAGGAGTTAATTGTTTCCCAATACAGACTACAGCGGACGCCACAAGTTCACGCGGGGATATATTTTCTTATTCGACTCCAGAAGGACACCACGTTTACTGTGGTTTCATGTTTTCCCAAACAAACTCCAGGGTGCGTTACCAGTTCACATTGGGGGCATATTTTTCCAACACAGAATGTGCTGCAAGTACTGTGCACGAAGCATTGTCCACATATTCAATTGCTTCATAAAATAAGACAAAGGTAAAAAAAAATACTAATTATTGTATTTGTGCGTTAAGATTGAAAGAAATATAAAGATTAGATCCTCATATAGTCTAAGCAGAATTTGACGTACTCCAAAGCAGACTCCTTAATTATTTAGCTTGGAATGTCTGTGAATTGCCAGGTCATATGTAGTTAAATGTAGCGATTATGTGTATTTAAAACGTCATTTTCCTAGGCACTAAATTCAAAGTGGCAAACATGGATGCATGTCAACAGTTGGACATTGTGTTTTAATTAACTCCAGCGTTTTTATAATATAATCTGACAACTATGTGCTTAAGATTATCAACATTGGCATTTAATACATTCACGAACAACAACTTCCAATTCCGGATGATACGGTTTATCAGGGTCACCCATACATTTACGGGGCGAATATGACATATACGTGCAATGTAAACGCTACATTTGCTTAAAATAACAAATAAAGGTCAAGGTATATTTAAAATATGTGGTTCTATCATTAACAGACAGTGGGTCTGGTCAATGTGTTAGAACAACTATATTATATACTATATAACACGAGTTTACGATGACAACGATCACATGGTGAACCATTATTGGGCTTAGACTATCAACATGTATGGCTAATGTACAAACATACGATATACTTACATGATGTCTTCTTTGATGACCGATGAGTACAGCAGTGGCGGTAATTTTTCAGTGAGGTCAGTCCAGTGCGACCGGTTTATATTCACAGTCTCAAATTTGGATCAGTGCCAGATTAATGTTACGTGTACATCTACACATGTACCGCAACACGTGTAACCCCGCGTGCACTTTAAAATGGACGACTTGATGTTTGAGTACATAACTAGATACTATTTCTATAATGAATTCTGTCCTACCAGCATCATACACACATGCACGTGTACGCACGCACGTGTACGCACGCACGTGTACGCACGCACGTGTACGCACGCACGTGTACGCACGCACGGACGCAGACATACATACATACGTACATGCATGCATACATCAGTATTTTTAGACAGGTATGCGTGCATGTAACGATGTAGCTAACTATTATTGCATTACGTTATATATGACTAGTACAAAGACAATTAGGCCTCGATTGATGTAATATTTGGAGTATACAAAAAATGTGGCACAATTAGATTGGAGAGGGGGGACTGGATGAGCCACTGTGAATTCTCTCGTTGTTACATTAACACGAACGTGAGCGTCTATGCTTCCTGTACTGACCATTGTTGGTCATAATCTGTCCGCCGACCTTCTTCACATGTAACATGCAGGTTAAGTACACTGTGTATTGAAGAGGTGAACGTGTAACCTGTGCACTCCATCTATCAATCACCTGAGTCACGACAGAAGCGTCCGTGACAGGGCTTAGTCAATTCTGCCAACTAACTCACATGAGGACACGATTGAATAATTTAACTAGTATCGTTTGAATTATAATACGATATATATATATATATATATATATATATATATATATATATATATATATATATATATATATATATATATATATATATATATATATATATATATATATATATATATATATATATATATATATATATATATATATATATATATATATATATATATATATATATATATATATATATATATATTGTATATGAATGTTTTTTGACTAAAACTTATTAAATATATATATATGACTAAAATAATATATATATATATATATATATATATATATATATATATATATATATATATATATATATATATATATATATATATATATATATGAATAAGTTTTAGTCGGAAAACATTTCGTACAATAAAACCACTAATTGACTTGTATGTAATACAACAATATAATGCTAGTATATTACCTAGAATGTAGTCGACAAAGGTATTGAGCACTAAGTAGTGCGAATTGTATTATTTTGGCAGCTGTGTGGCGCAACTAAATCTGTTGCTACAGGGTGATCTGATCTGTGATTCGTTTTCGTTGACCTTTTGAGTTGAATGTTGAACTTGTCCTTCAGCGTGAGTAATTATTGAACGGCACATGCAGACACGTAGCACGTTAATTAAACGAAATTTACTATGCTGTTAACGGATGCATGAGCTAGTTTAATAATAATAATAGTAATATTTTTATGTTAACACCATCAAATCCGGGGCTGATGCCCCGTTCACGAGTGTGGACATAAATACATAAAATAGTATTTAAAAAGATAACAAAGGCAAAAAGAAAGTACAATAGAAAATAAAATAATATAAATTGGTCATTACACTACTTTTTGAATACTAATGCTTGGCATACAATGTATCAATTTATAACAAAACCTGAATAACATATAAAAATAAATAAAATTAATATATAATCACTGCTAGTTTTCGGGGGTTGCAACACAAAAATGCCCCAGTAGTTGTATTTTTACATTTCAAAGTGAAATCAACAATGCACGTTATTAAAAGAAATTATACAACGACTTTCTTTGGTTATCTAATACGTAGCTAGTTGGGGGTTCGAATAATTAAAATGCCCCTGTTATCTGAAATGTTCGATATCAAAGTACAAATTCGTGTCTTAATCATTTTGCTCTGATATATATAACATCAGAAGTTGCATTATTCGGTAATTTGAAAAACCAATCAATCATCCGACGAAAAACGTTATATTTCACCTTCACCTGTTAAGATTGATTGTTCTGCCAATAACCGACGGAAGCCAGTTTCTATTTATATGTCGCAAACTTGGCATATTATATATCATCGCCATATCGTGTATTTTCGTAAATATTAACATACGAAAGATCACGATGGTAATTCGTTTTGTTGGGTGTTATTTTTGACGAGCTGATATTTTATAAATACTAGCACTCTCATTGCTGCAATGTCCCGTAATACGGTCGGCTGGCCAATGCAAATGTTTGCACATTCCTTTTAAGAGAAGGTTCAGAGCCGGCGTCAAAATAATGTAGTCTTCATAATTATTCAGTACTGTAGAAAAAATTCGACATGTATTAGTTTTATTTTGTCCGCTGTATGGCGCCACTAAAGTTGGTAACGTCTATTGTACTGCAGGATGAGATGTGATGGTGCGTCGGAGTATCGGTCGAAGTGACCAGGGGCCGTTTCGAAACTTGGCAAATTTCTTTCAATCACTTTTCCTGTGTCTTTCGGATACGATACTTACTTTAGTTGGTCCCTTTTATCCGGTGTCTATGCTGGGGGAAGTAAAAGATCCCACACAGACAAATGAAAAAACTTGTCGTGGACACAGAAATGGTGATCTCGATATTTAAACTCACTACTACTACTACCTACTGCCTTAAGTTACGAGAATACAAGTTATGATGTTGTGCTGCTGTGTGGAACGCAGAAGGCTACATCTTATCGTCGTCCCAAACTGTTAGTTGAAGCTTAGCATTACAGTTGGGTGTATTGCTCAACGATTTGTAGATGGAATTGAAATACGATTATCAAACGTTAGCTTTGTGATTTATGTTAAATAGCATAAAACTTGATTGATGTTACGATGTATTCTTTGTTGACATTATGATTTTTTAAACATCCTCGGCTGTTATGGATATACCATTGTTCTAGAAACACTCGGTCGACGGATGATTGTCAAGGCTAGCAAAAATGTCCATCCTTCCGACCGGATTACTTGGTAGTTAGACTGTCACGATAACAATATTTAAAAAAGGTATCACAGAAAAATCCATTTATGCCTTGATACTTGGTGAGGCCAGTCAAAATATTGATGGCTTCTTGGAATACAAATCGTGAAATGGCGATGTAGTACTGGCTGTTACACGTTTAGCGACGGATTGCCTTTGCATTACCGTCACGGATTGGCGGGGTTGCGCTCACTAGATTGGCTCGGGACCAGTTGGGATGCCCCGTGTCTGTAATTCAACGCTTGTGAATGGTGGTTGAACAAATTAACAAAGCAACAAAGACAAATGAAGGAAAATAAACATTAAATATACGATAGCTACTCAGTAATTTACAAGCCAACTAGTAAACTCCTGGGTCTATATACTTATTGTTAGAAAATAACTCCGATTCTGTAGTAATCGGACACGGAATTATTCACCCTGAGAAATAACTACAAATAGGCATCGTAACTAACTTTACATGCCTGGATAACAGTCCAGTCCCTTATCTACATTATCACGAACCGTTCATTCTGCCCCAGGCGCGCGATGACCGGTCGATGTGCACTCACGTTTCTCCCTCTGATTTGTCCGTATACGGTCTTCGTGCCGCTAACGTCATGCAGACACGATTTCGTTGTCTGCTGTCGTTCTGCCTTACAGTTACGGCCGTCGTTCGGCGAACGTCGCACGGAGACGATTCTGTTGTTTGCCGTCATTCTAGCATACGGCTTCGGCCGTCATGCCGCGCACGATTTTGCGGTCTGCCGTTGTCCAGTTGTTCACGCGTACTACTACGTTTGTCGTGACCGTCTTTCTTCGCAACAGGGTTGTCGTCTCGCTAGAGGCGTTTTGACGTTGTCTCGATATTCTCTGCGTATCTCGGCTATGTTTCAGTAATGTTTCCATGTCTCACACGTTACTTCTTAACTTTAGTAGAGCGTAGACACTTCTACCTCTTCGCTCAAAGTTATATCTTACACGTGGTTGACTCAAACGTGTACTTCGTCTGACATCGGGGCACCCACTCTGGGCTATGCAACCCTTCTGTGTCAAATCACTTTCACCCTGACGTGCCTGCCCGCCGAGATTCCTCACATGTGTAACCAGTCTCTTTTTATACTCCTTGTTTCGGAGATAACACATGACACTAGTTCACCAATCACCGTCTCCTGGTCTAGCCAACTAAGAAACCACTCCTCAAATATTAGTGTAAACACCTATATCGGGTAATACTCCGGTCATTGCGTAATTAGTATGCATCATTATCTAAGATATAAAAACCACGTCGTCCACGTGGATATGACTTGCACGAGCAAACAAATTAGGTACTATTGGTCGGCTCTAGCAAAGGCCGATGCATCCTTCATGCTTGAAATGTTTAACTAGTAAAACAGAAAAAGGAAATAGTATTCTGGATAAAAAACAGAAATGATACAATTACGCAACTTGATATATTCGACGATAAGACGCATGACGTTGTCAACTATTGTACGCAACTGTTCTCGTGGCGTTGCGACCAATTGTACACAATGACTACAAAGGGTAATTCGATTGTTCACAGCAAGGGTAATAGCGGGGATAATTTATAAAAACTAAAACTGAAACGACCCGACAGTGGTGTCTTATCTGAACCTCTCTTTTGCACCCGAGATGCAAATCATCTAGGAAGAGTGGCATAACATAGCATAGCACACAAATATACGTATGTACACTAGCTAGATTAATATATATCCGAAGGACGATATAACTGTACATATAACTGTAATTAATGGATCATGTTTCAATTCTTTTATGACAAAACGGTGAACACAACACTTGGTTTCAATTGTTTTCAAAATACTGTAGTTCAACAAGTAAACAAACTTATTTCGACGCGGATAACACTCCAAACTACCCACGTTAAACACGTCGACGGTGAGCGATAATTAAATGACAGCGTGATGTGAAACTAGGCACGTTTCTTGTAGCAATTCATTACCTTATGTAAGAGATGTTTTTCACATTGTGGAAATACGACGGTCGCTCTCGACTGATAACTTGTCTGAACATTAGTCGTTGTTACAGACAGAAGCACACCGAAGACGACATCACGTTGTTGTTGGTTTCTTCTTACTCTCTCACAACTTACGAATAATCAGGTCACATTGCTAACAACATGTGTTACGCAAAAAACTTAAACAATCCTATCAAACATATTCGTTCACCAAATTGTGTTGTGTTGTTGTATTCTCTCGAAGGAACTTACGAAAATTCATAATGCAACGTTGATATAATCACACTATAAGTTCCCCTATATACGTTTTAATTTTGCTTCGATGTTGTCACAGATAGGAGATCGTTTAAAGTTGCATAATTAGCTTGTTTACTTTAGTCACCTAGCGATTGATATTTTAGTGAGTAAGAGTCGTGTTAGTGGCGCCGAATAGCGACCGATGGCTAATCTAGAGATCGGAAATTTATTTGTTCTAATTAACAGATCAACGAAATGTTATAATATTTGGTATCGTTGGATAACTCGTTGTCTTCTGATATTGTTTATCATTGTTTTAGAACATAATTATGGCGAGGAACGAATCATTTTAGATACAGTCGAGGAATGTTCAAA
This sequence comes from Lamellibrachia satsuma, assembly GCA_033239005.1. NCBI lineage: Eukaryota > Metazoa > Annelida > Polychaeta > Sabellida > Siboglinidae > Lamellibrachia > Lamellibrachia satsuma. Next base: position 1,003,946 of record BSQZ01000040.1, read on the forward strand.
TTGGTTTTCTGTTATAAATCTGGTAGCAGATGCATTTTGATGTATACCATCGTAATGTGTGTATTGTAGGGATTCCTATGATATAATTTTTGTAGGATATCATGTGATTTGAATGGTTGATACAGGGATGTTTTAGTACAAACATTGCATAACTATTCAAAAGTTAACTTGTAATTTGTATAGACATTCAAGCCTTCTATGGTCTACGAGCTCTTGTATGCACCAACATAATTGGTTAATCCGTTGTGAGACGACGGCTGTGATTGGTGAGAGTGGAAGTACAAAATAGTTACGGGCGTTGAAAGAGCAGAAGAACTCCAGCCATGTGACAGTCAGGTTGCAAGTAACATCTAAGAACGTATATGGTTCCTCTCGGAATAACCCTACTCGCCCTACGGTAGAGGATGTTGGAGGATGCGACGCACCGGCGACAAAGAGTCGCTGAGCCATAGACGCTAACTTCCGCCGCCGTCTACCCTCGCTATCCGCTACCAACTTACCGTTGACAGCCGCACTGCCAGCTGCCACGCAAGACAGCATTCGCCGAGGATGCCGTACACAAGACAGCACTCGCCGAGCACGTCGTACGCAAAACCGCAAGTCAGCACTCGGTGAACACGGGTAATGCAAGACTACACTCGCCGAGCACGTAATTCGTTCTAGATGTTTGACTGTATATCATTATTGATGTAGGATTGTAGATAATACTAGATAGGATAATAAATCATTCTAGGTAGGATTGTAAATCTTTCTTGATATACCACTGTAAATCATTCTTGACGTGGGATTGTAATAATACTAGTTTTTCTATTGTGTGTTAGTAAACGGGAATTATTTTACCATTTATCGTTATTGTTGAATTATCGTAGTTGCACAAATACCCACACTGAGCCTAACGAGTTCGTGTCCATTGGCTCACCGCATATTATCCAGCCTTAAATAGGTCCTATCAAAGAGACGGAAATAACTTGCGCAGTTGTAACCATAGCTGAAGCATTGAGACACGAGAGAAAGATGCGTCCGCTTAAAGTTCCCGATGTAGGTAACGTTGATGTGACAACGGACTCTTTCAAAATAGCTCAAGGGGAAGATCTATTGAAAGTTTTCTTTGATAAGACAAAACGAACCTCAAGTAGTGATCTGATAAAGATCCCGTATTTCATGAATGCGGGTATATTTTATCGACGATTTCAGAGAGAGAAAATTAAGGAAGAGTTCCCCGAGATTTCAGAAAGCAAATTACGCGACTAGTCCATGGGACTATTCTGGCAGGTCACTTAGGTGTAAGAATTACTTCCGATAGAATTTGCAGGAATTTCTGATGGCCCAGCATTTTCGGCGATATAGCCCGATTTTGTCAATCTTGTGGCATATGCCAGAACATGGTAATCCGATGAAGCGTTATGGTGGCCCCAATTCAATTGATGTCTATGATCGATGTCCCTTCCAGTAAGGTCGACATTGACTTAATAGGCCCATTATCGCCACTTACCGATAGGCAAAACTGATGTATCCTTACCTTAGTTGACTGCGCTACCCGGAACCCCGAAGCAATTCCTTTCTCATCCATTACTACAGAGGTAGTCGCTGAAGCCCTTCTATCCATATTTACTATGTTCGGTTTCCCAAATGAGGTTCTCATTGATAATGGTCCTCAGTTTGTCTCTAGTGTCATGAGTGAAGTGGCTAGATTAACGTCTATACATCAGATGCATTCTACTCCGTATCAATCCATGTCCAATGGGCTAGTAGAAAGATTCAACACCACTTTAAAGAACATGTTGGTAAGAAAGTGTAAGGAGCAAACCCGCGATTGGAATCGTTATTTGGAACCTCTTCTCTTCGCCTATAAAGAAACTCCCCAAGAGAGCACGAGGTTTTCTCCCTTCCAATTGTTGTATAGCAGGACAGATAGGGGACCTGTGGCCATTCTGAAAGAGTTGTGGTCTAGTGAAAGCACCGATAGCGGCACTCGACAAACATATCAGTTTGTTTTCGAGCTTAGAAACAGGATAGAGAATATGTGTAAAGCAGTTAGGGATAATCTATAAATTTCGCAGTTGCACTACAAACGTCATTTCGATAAGAAGGTGCGTATGCGACCTCTCAACAAAGGTAACCAGGTACGAGTTATGTTGCCCACTGATTACAACAATTGCTTATGCAATGAAAAGGACCTTATGAGGTAGTCGAGAAGGTCGGGTTAACCGATCATCGAATCCAGGTTGGAAACAACACTAAGATCTTCCATCTGAACTTGTTAAAGAAATATGTTTCCAGGCCAAAGGAGTAAGTAATATATACTGCGGCTATCTTTGATCCTCCTGATGATTCTTCCTTAGAGATAGAGCTACTGCTAGGGAAACCTGGTGAGACCATTAAGCAAGTATCCCTTTCTCCTGAACTCGCTTCTTCTCAAACTAAACAGCTGGTTGGTTTAATTGAAGAATTCGAAGAGATTTTCTTGAGAACCCTGGATGCCCTAAGCTTGTCGAACATACTATCACGTGAACCACGATTAAGCCAATTAGGGTTAAGTCTTATCCGATTCCTTTCGCTAAAGTATCGGACGTAGTTACGGAGTTAGATAAGATGCTCAAACTAGGAGATATCGAACCGTCGAAACATCCGATATGTTTGCCTCCCATTGGTAGACTTCCGTCAGCTAAACCGAGCTACCACTTCTGACTCTGAGCCTAGTCCTGAAGCACTGTTTGTCGCTTTGTCTAAATACCATGTTTTTAATAAACCTTATTGTAGCACAGATTACTGGCAGATTAGATATAGAGAATGTAGGATATAAAGAAGACTGCTTTCTCTAGTCCTTTCTAGTCCTTTCTCTAGTCTGGGCTATTCCCGTTTCACCGAATGCCATTTAGACTGGTCAACGCCGGAGCATCTTACGGACGCATGATACTTTTGAATGTGTTATCCGGAGTGGACAACTATGTGGATGACATTGTTGCGCACACAGACGTGGCCAAAGAACCTAGCCATACGTCGTGAAGTATTTAAGCGTCTCATGTCTGCTGGAATTACGGTTAAACCGTCAAAGTATTGTTTGGGACGCTTTATTGGCCATAAGGTAGGAGAGGGAGCCACTTATGACCCAAGCTGATAAGGTAGAATGTGTGCAAGAAGCACAAGTTCGGCAGACCGTTACAGGGTTAGGTCATTCCTGGGAATTTCCGGATACTACAGGAAATGTATCCCTAATTGTGCGACAATTGCACCCCCTTTAACGAATTTAACAAAGAAATGGCAACACGCCAAGGTAATGTGGCCGGAACACGCCGACTGAGCGTTCAAAGAATTGAAAGCTGTATTGTGCAGCTTGCCAATTCTAAGACTGCCCGATTTTTATCGATGTTTTGTTCTCAGAACATATGCAGAACATATGCATCTTATGTATAGGTGCAGTACTTCTCAAAGAGTACGACCAAAACACTTTCCTATATCGTATGCCAGTAAGAAGTTAAACCCTACTCAAGCGGCATATGCCATAGTGGAAAGAAAATGTTTCGTAATTGGTTGGGCCCTGGAAAAGTTTACGACTTACCTATATGGGCGGATATTCGTTATCCAAACTGACCATCAACCATTAGCTTTCCTAAGAACAACCCGATTAACCAAGCCGAGGTTAATCCGATGATCGTTGAAGTTACAACCATATCAATTCAAAATTGAGGCCATCCCCGGCAAAGAAAACGTGGGCGCTGACTTTCTCAGCAGAGCCATTAAGTAGGTTGACAGAATGACAGTTTGACTGTCGACTTTTCATTCAGAATGTAAACGTACATTTACATGTTAGATAAATCATGAGACTAAACAGTCCATGATAAGGGATTGTTACTGTGCGACTATCCTTCTTATTCTTCCCCTTGCTCCCTTGCGGGGTGGGGTCCAAGTCACTTGATTGCTTCTTCCACTTTCATTGTTAACGTTCTCCATCTCCCTCTGTCTTCTGCGGTGGTCTTCCACTCTTGGCCGTTCGTACCTGCCCTTTCAAGATCTCGTTTGACACAGTCTTTCAATCGCAGCTTTGTTCTTCCTCTTCTTCTTCTGCCATCCTCTTCTGCTTTCCATGCTCTTTTTGACAATCTGTCTTCACCCATTCTTTGCCAATGTCCTGCCCATCTCATTCTGCTTCCGGCTACTTTCATTTTAGGTGTCTCTTCTCTTAATTCCTTCATCTTCCTGCGACTATCCCTATCGATGGAAGTAGAAATTTCCAAATTTTTCAAGGAAATGTTCGTTATACTTGGGCTGTAGCTGTATCGCCTCGCTAAGTACTATTTTACTGTTGCTGTTAAGTATTAAACAACAATGTGATTACATTAGCATCAGCATAGTTGCGTTGTGTTCGTTTCACATGTATGTGTATATTAGATGTGGATTATTATTGTTTTGTTTTACAAGCTAATTCTTAAAAGCACGGGGTTAAATCTTTCTAGATGTAGGACTGTATATTATTCTTGATGTAGGACTGTAAGTCATTCTAGATAAGACTGCAAATCAGTTTAGCTTTTGTAAATCTTTCTTGATATAGCACTGTAAATCATTCTTGACGAAGGAATATAATAATGCTAGTTTTTCTATTGTGTGTTATTATACTGGAATTCCTTTACCCAAATCCGTTCTTGTTGAATTATCGTAGTTGCACAAATACCTACACTGAACCTAACGAGTTCATGTCCGTTGGCTCGCCGATGGCTTGTCAAAGGTATGTGCGAGGAATACGTGTCGTCAATGTGTCGCATGTTCTGTCATAGGGTTACCCCAATGATAGGACGTGTCGACATCAACGATGCGAACATATTTACAACGACGTTCTATGTAAACTACAAACTTCAGATTTATTTATCCGGTCACAATGGAATAGAGGACATAACACTTATCCACGCCATTGAGGGTACTCGCATACTGAATGTTTGTTTGAACAAGCGACATTAGCTTCCCCTTTATTATTCACGTTTGGTTTGCAAATATATTCTGACTTTACAATGGTGGACGAATATAGAAAATGCGGCCGGGTGGTGAATAAAAGCTATGCGCAGCCTCAGTCTACTTTTGTATAATGGATAAAATTATTACCCGCATCGATATATACACTCCATGTCGTTGTTTTGTTATGTTTACCAGGCGCATTGGCGTAGTTCTGGTTCTAGGCACGTTGGTGGCGAGTTCTGTATTCGTCGAAGGATTCATCTTGTGGGGAGGTATGACAGTAACATCTTGTGGGGAGGTATGACAGTGACATCTTGTGGGGAGGTATGACAGTGACATCTTGTGGGGAGGTATGACAGTGACATCTTGTGGGGAGGTATGACAGTGACATGAGTCAAACCATATACGCATTTCAATTGCAATTATAGAAGCACATGTGATATGTAAGTAAAAGGTGGCTTAGCGATCGTATTCACGTATCTCTTAAAGTGGTATTGAGATGACAGTTGTGATCAATCTTCCTATTACAAACAAACACTAACCTACGCTATGGCACGCGCGCATGCATGCCCCCACGCACGCTCAACATTTCGTGGCGTTCTCCTATATATAACGATGAAACTGTCCCCAAAGGAAGATGCGCTGACGGGGAATTCAACTGCAGGAGAGAGCTTTGTTGCGTCGACTAGGTGTATCCGCAAGAGACGAGGATGGAGAGTTGCTGTGGCTACAGGTTGTACGACACTGCAGAGGAGAAATGCTGCCATGAATTTGTTATGACAAGTGCCTCATCCATCCGGTGACGCATGATTCGTAGAAACAGCATAAACGTCCACACATACGATGCATAGCGACGACGACAGTGTAAACGTGGTTGACGCTACAAGAAACTTGTAAGGTGGGGAAGTGGACATGGCACATCTTGCTGCATACTGGAATTCTGTAAAGTTATGCAACAGTTCTACGCTTGGGTGAGCCATTGTCTCGTGATGGAATACTTACTGTCATGTTAACAGACTCAATGCAAGATATTCGATACCGTTAATTATATACACAATTACAAGAACTCATCACAGCCGATGAAAAACAACCAACCTTAGAGCATGTGATCCAAACTAAACATCTATATCTTCTAAGCTTAACTTATATTTAACGCATGGCGGGATGTTTATATATATATATATATATATATATATATATATATAT
>BSQZ01000040.1:1017598-1055098 GCA_033239005.1 Lamellibrachia satsuma
CTGAAAACCAAGATACATGACAGAACCACCGTTAGTTAAACATAATCATAGACATCGATTGCATTTACGTGCCTCTTCACACAAGTGTCAACTGAAGAGCGGTCTTCAGCCGATAAGGGGTCAGATCTTGACATATATACATACATCTACCAAGTTGTTAAGTATTTACCTTTCGACTTCACCATATCTTGTGTCGTCGTTTCAAGGGCACATCGTTTCACATCGCACAAAGCACATATAGTAAACACTTTGTTAACGATTGTATGGCAGACGTGCGCTAGAACACACACACATACGCACACGTACATGCACATGCACACGCACTCACTCTCTGTCTCACACGCACGCACGCACGCACGCACACACGCACACGGCTGCAGCTGGAAGCAAGAATATGAAGCAAGCGCTACAAACTACACGCTATGTGTGATTAATTAACTAACTCTAATAAAAATATGTCCGCTTATCACATTAATTTATATTCTGAAAGATTTTTGGTAGAATTTTAAGTGAACGATGGCATCGTAGCTTAGTTGGCCTCTGAAGCAATATGTATACGTACGTTTTAGTGTATATGTGTACGTACGTTTAATGTATATGTGTACGTACGTTTTAATGTATATGCAACGCATGTCAATTTCCATAAGAGTAATATTTTACGTGCACATCATTTATTTAACACAACAAAATCAAAGATAATTAGAATTGTTTGTATATCTTTCACGAACACCGACGGTTTCGGACGTGGCTTCAGATGCGTATTGAGTGTCGATAATATTACTACCACATACAAATATAACACACCTCTTCCATTTTCCTAGAAACATCACTTGAGAAGAGATATTTAGCGCATGGACAACGGTGATATCGGCCCAATCAAAACTGAAGCAGTTGTTGATATCATAAGTTAACTACCTCAAATTACCTCAAGGATGCACTTGTCTAGGTCGTTTCCTTCATGGCGCTACGTGAATTATACGAAGTAGCTGCTAACCTAGGAACGACGCAGCTTGACCCGGTGTTTAACAAGCAAATGACGAATTCAGTGGGAACCCATCGAATCCATTATATGTATATGTGTATGTGTCGCCTAAGGTAGACATCTAAATCCGGCAACTAAGAATGTTAGGGTATGGGGTATCTGGCACAACTTGAATTGGTTTTATTCATATATAACTGGGGCAACGTAGTTTAATTGCATTCCACATTTCTCGTGGCGTTCCCCAAGGATCTGTCTTTGGACTATTTCGTTGTACTCTCTACACAAAGACACTGAGCTTAGTTTTCAAACGTTACACATTTAGTCAACACCTCATGCAGTTGACACGCAGATGTTCACTTCGTTGGCTGTCTCGTGTATTAATTGATCCTTAAAGCAGCTCAGGATTGATGCCTTGATATGTTCCACTGTTTGACCGAGAGCAATTTAAAGATAAATGTTGATAAACCCAAAACAATTATAGGTACACAGAAGCAGCGTGACAAAAAAACTAAATGTTTCCTACACATATCCTAGCCCAAAAGGGGGTTTTGGGTTTGGATAGATGTAGCGTTTAATCAAGCAAAGTCAGCACTTAGATGCATTCAATGTCATGGAACTCGGATGTTCGTGAATACCAGTAATATTAAATTATTAGTTATTCAACCCTTTGACCAAATGTGTTTTATTTGTCATCGGGTAGCCTATGGGGGGTTTTCACACAACAAGTCGGCATCCGTTCATTAATTAGTATTATTGTTCTTTCGTGTCACGTCGAATTCATTGGCCGAATGCTACCACGTGTGTATTTGCAACTTATCAGAGGACGCCGGCCGTCGAAAGTCCACGATCAAAAGATAAGATGATACTCTACATCGATCGCAAATCATGGCGACCTCTTCCTGATTAGTTTATTTCGATCAAGAACGATCAGCCGTGTCTCAACAGCCTGTTCAACGTCCAATCAACTTATGCTAGTTTACATGTAATGATAGCAAATGTCAAGTAGAGCTCCTTCGATTTGTTGACGTGCTAAGCAGGCACCGTTTGTTGACGTGCTAAGCAGGCACCGTTTGTTGACGTGCTAAGCAGGCACCGTTTCAAAAGCTTAATGGATATTTTCCTAGTTATGAGCTCCAACAAATTGACATATGCACAGAAGAGCTGTACTTCAAACTATCCAGGAGTGCTTAGATGTATAATGGGTTGTTTCGTGAAATAAGTGTACCTGCTGTGTATAGTATGAACTCTATATATTTTAATACCTTGACTTCACCATTTAACAAATATAATTTTGGACAAAGTTGATCTGGGTCGGGCATTCGAGGGATCACTTGACAGGTATATCATTAACACTTTTAACATTTACGCTCCCCTCCGCATGCAAAGTAAACATGATAGGCCATTCGTCCCGAAATAGTCAAATTAAACACATAAAGGTCCAAGTATATTTAACATTTTTTTTTCAATACAATCGGTCTCATGTTATTCACTTATAATGAAGGTGTGGAGACATGTTTGTTTCGTGAAACATCGATTGACGAAAATTCAAAATGCTGAAAACGCTGAAAACGAATTTCGCGTTTGGTGAAATCTAATAACTTTGTCTCGTGATTGGCGAAAGGATAGAAGTCACGCCCATAGTTGGCCTTGCCCCGCAAAGTGTTTACCGTTTTGGATATCCGCTACTTTAAGCCTTACCAGATCTAACGACCAACTTCAATTCTTTCGACAACTTGAATAAAAATATGCATTTTTTTACAAGAACTAGTCGGCCTGATCCCTTTGTAAAGGGAACTATGAGGAAGAACAACATAGTGGTCTTCTAGCGGCTGTATTTCCATACATTGTTTACTTACTTGTCTATGTCTGGTGGGTACATTGAATCACAATTTTCCCCGGTGTTGTCCTATCTTGCATTGCAGCATTGATCTCTTCATGTTCATATCCCGCCTGTGCCACATTTCAGGAAGTCAGTGTACGTTAGTGCATGCTTCCCCTGGTGTCCTAACTCCGTGTGTTAGCAACCAATGCTCCGATGGAGACACTGGTTCATCCTCACTCCTGGAGTAGTGGCCTACGAAACGCAACCTTTGCTCTCTGATCTTATCTGATAATTTTTAATCTCTAACGAAATGTCAAATGTAGTTGGGAAACATTAAAAGGTGTTTAGTTGCAATTTCCTTAACTTAGCCTTAGACCAACAATAAAAGGTTTAGAGTAGACATATGAGGCGTTCTTTGTTTGCACGTAATTGTCCTTCACTTCGAGAGAAACTCAAAGCTATACACTCTTAAAACGTAAATATGTTCTACACTGATGATTACAAAGGTCTTGTCGCGGTCATGGCGACCTCAAAGTTCAGAGTGCCCAATTCTTGAAAGATACTCTCAAAAAGGTCATGCTATTTTGACATTGGCTTAAATCCTATTGGTGAACCGAAGTGCTTTTTGGCAAGCATAGGGCGCGTACAAATCTGGCGTTGCTCCTACGCTGGACTATATATATGTTGCAGCGTGGCATTTAAGTGACACCTTCCAAAAAGAGACGTCGTTATTGCCGTTCGTTAAACCCAGACAACACAACATGTAAGTGTGCTTTTGTATCGATTGTTGACTACATACGAATGCGCGGATCGAGGCAGTGGGAAGATATCATTTATGTCGATTAAAATAACAATGTTTCCTAAATACGTTACCCGCGGAGAAATGTATAGCGAATTCTCCAAAATGCATTTCTGTCTAATTGAATGCTTTAATTTTATTTTTTCATCACGACTGGAATATATATATATATATATATATATATATATATATATATATATATATATATATATATATATATATATATATATATATATATATATATATATATATATATATATATATATATATATATATATATATATATATATATATATATATATATGTGTGTGTGTGTGTGTGTTTGTGTGTGTATGTATGTATGTATATTGTGTACACATTACATTAATTTACTGGCAAATAATGAAGGCATGGTTGGGTCTTCTTGCATATTTTGGTAGGTCGCATTACGGTGTGTATATCAACACGTGTACGTGTGTGCGCGCGTGTGTGCGTGTGTGAAAAACGCGTATGTGAGAGAATGCGTGCGTGCGTGTTAATGTATGTAAATGGGCATGGTTATATGCACGCGCATATATGTGTTCTTCTTCATCTTATTGTTGACGACAACCTTCAACTTGCTGAAGATGTGGCTTTGCAGCAGGAGAGATATTGTAATTGTAACAGTGTGATTGAGACATATTTGAGAGTGGCGTGTTAGAGTTCAGAAGTGGAGTACATTTTGTTCGTATGTGTGCCCGTGCGCCCGTTTGCTGACCATGTACTGGTGGGATAACTGACATGTCCCGTTGATTGCAGGCATACCGGCATCTTTCTGGCCCTGGGCACGTTGTTGGCTTGTTCCGTGTACATCGAGGCAAGCGCAGTGGAGAGTACGACACGTCTTTTTTATATTGCATATAACGTTTGTTGTATGTCTTAGTCACAAATAATGCATTGTCTTAATATGCATCAATTATTAGAGCATTGCCAAATGTATAGATGAACAATTGTTGGAATTGATATATGCTAATAACTTCCTTTCTTTGTTCACTTGCCATGTGGAGGTTGTTGCTTTAGATTTGTATAGATATGTAGTGTTAAATCTGTAAATTTGCATTAAGGCCGAGTATATGTTATTCTGCTAATTTCATTTCATGTGCGTTCGTGCGTTTGCTTGATTGCGTGTGCGTGTGCGTGTGCGTGTGCGTGTGCGTGTGCGTGTGCGTGTGCGTGTGCGTGTGCGTGTGCGTGTGCGTGTGCGTATGCATGTCCGCGTGCTTATGTGCTTGTGTGCTTGCGTGCTTGCGTGCTTACGTGCGAGTATCGTATACGATGTTTTAACAATAGTGCTTTTTACTTTAAAAACGTATTACCATAAATACATAGTTAACGCTGTGTTTACCCGAGGCTATGCATTGCTAAGCAGGCGTAAATATTTTGGAGTTAGACGTCCGAAATATATGATCCAAGTGTTTATTTTTATAGTGTGCGGCAAAAAGTCATTCGACAAGCGAACCCAGATCTGCTGCGAAGATCTTCGGTATGAATTGAAAAAAGGCACTGAAGAATGTTGTGGCTACAAACAGTTCGACTCCGCCTTAATGAAGTGTTGCATGAAGTGAGTCATTTAGTCAATTACTTATTTATTATTTGATGTGTTATATGTGTCTATTATACACCTCCATCGTAACTATACACAAGACGCTAAATGCATATAAATAAATACGTAAATAAGCTGCCTGAAGACCCGCGGCTAATAGAGTGCATGGACATATTTAAAGCACATCTTAAGACTTACTATTTTAAGCTTGCATTTAATACATAGTTTTATATTTTATAAATCAGTTTTACTCATTTAGAATATAATAATAAAGAATATAATTGTTTACTAGATGTACAATAGTCATGTACTCATTAATATTTATTAATTAATATTTAGTAAACTATTTATTTTTTTTAGTTCAATTTTAGTATTCTTAGTTGAATGCATCAATTGATAATTTGTATACAGTTTAACTACCGATGGTATTTATATATATATATATATATATATATATATATATATATATATATATATATATATATATATATATATATATATATATATATATATATATATATATATATATATATATATATATATATATATATATATATTGACACTTATTATCAAATGTAGACACTCTTGAGCAGGATCTTATTCTGGATATAAGTGTATAAATAATTTGTATTATTATTATTATCAAATCTGTGACAAGTTGAATAAAAGTTATAAAAAGGATCATAATCGAATGTGGTACCATGCATTTAATACATAGTTTTATATTTTATAAATCAGTTTTACTCATTTAGAATATAATAATAAAGAATGTAATTGTTTACTAGATGTACAATAGTCATGTACTCATTAATATTTATTAATTAATATTTAGTAAACTATTTATTTTTTTATTTCAATTTTAGTATTCTTAGTTGAATGCATCAATTGACAATTTGTATACAGTTTAACTACCGACGGTATTTATATATATATATATATATATATATATATATATATATATATATATATATATATATATATATATATTGATACTTATTATCAAATGTAGACACTCCTGAGCAGGATCTTATTCTGGATATAAGTGTATAAATAATTTGTACTATTATTATTATCAAATCTGTGACAAGTTGAATAAAAGTTATAAAAAGGATCATAATCGAATGTGGTACCACGATGTGCTAAAATTATACAGAAGGCAAACCTACAATAATTTATGTCCTTATTCTCTTAGGTTTGGGCTTAATACACTTTTCTATATGGTTATATGGCACACCTACGTTATAACGCGCATTTGTTGTCGCTCGCCTCTTTAAATTGACTATTGCTTTGACTGTTGTAGAGAAACTGGGCCTTGGGTCATCGAAAAGAAAGATTCCTGCTCTGATCCGACACCTAAAATTAGTTCTTAGAGGCGAACGACCTGTGCACTGAAGCCACATTATGAAGCTGAACGAACATTGGCCAAATCATATCAATGACGAAAGAATTACATTTTCTTGAAGCACATTGATTCATACCTTTAGATATATCGCCGAAGATGTGCTTACAATAGAGGGACATTGTGGATCCAAATTTATAGTGACAATGTGAGGACATGCAACTTCTCTTGTAGTGTTTGCAACAATTTAATGTTAAGTAGAAATTGTATTATGTTTACGACCGTGTTGAAACTGTCTTCCTTTTGTAGACTTGCGCAGCTACAGCAAAACAGCATTGTAGTCGAAGCTTTGTTGCAGATAGTCAGACATGTTTTTATGTACTGTATAATTAATATAAAAGAAAGATGGTGTTATGAACCGTGTCGGTTAGACGAGTACAAACGAATTATCGATATTCAGCACGATGTTGATAATAGTATATGAAATAACTAAAGGTAATTCATCTAACTGATGAAAATAAATTGCTGGAAAGATACACATATTTGGGAATAAGGAAAGCAGCCGTTAACATTTCGCAAGTCACGCCCGCTTGCAAGTATGACATTTAAACGAGCTGTTTAATATCATATGGCACGATATTTTATGCGAGAATCTTGCATTGTGTTAAAATACTTACGGTTATAATAAATAATTACTTTAAGAGACGCATTGCATTGTAATAGTGTGTCACGTGTTAATTGGCCATGTGAACGTTTTAACTGGAGATGTCCATTGAAATGGTATAATTCTTATACACAAACAAGATGGTATTTCCCGTGAATTGCATTAATTAGTCAACAATATAATTGTAAAGCGATGTCGGTTAAGCAATAAAATAAAACCCGCATGGAAAAGTGACGATTGCTCAGATATGTGATTGTGATTGGAACCCCGGAAAATATCCAGCCAAAGTACTCACTGAGTAGACTCACACGATAATTAGTACACCATAGCCAAAGCCTTATTAACTAGATTTGTCCTGCATCGATACAAATATATGAACACTTGAAATGTGGTGTCAATAAAAATACGTGGCAGTAAAAAGGTGCATTACGTTTTATACAACCCTCGACCGCCATGGCAAATCACAGTCACCACAAGGGGCCTTTCAAAATTCTTCGACATTCGTGCAAAATGTACTAATGTTCTGACACTCCCTCTCTCCTCCCTGATTTATGACACTCCCTCTCTCCTCCCTGATTTATGACACTCCCTCTCTCCTCCCTGATTTATGACTCTCCCTCTCTCCTCCCTGATTTGTGACACTCCCTCTCTCCTCCCTGGTTTATGACACTCCCTCTCTCCTCCCTGATTTATGACACTCCCTCTCTCCTCCCTGATTTATGACACTCCCTCTCTCCTCCCTGATTTATGACTCTCCCTCTCTCCTCCCTGATTTGTGACACTCCCTCTCTCCTCCCTGATTTATGACTCTCCCTCTCTCCTCCCTGATTTATGACACTCCCTCTCTCCTCCCTGATTTATGACACTCCCTCTCTCCTCCCTGATTTAGAACTTCGAAGTTCATAATTGTTGAGATTGATGTAATAATGTTCCGACGCAGTGCACGTATACAATAGTAACATTCAAGATATGTTTACAAACATTTATCTCCGATAACTACGTTAAGGCTTTATGTTTTTAGAACAACTCCATGGTGGCGCATTGATAATTGCTTTACACAAAGTTGTGAATTTCCGCTATGTCGGACTAGTTCCGTAGCAGTTCACCGCGCGGCGCTGCATGACGCAACGGTGGTCATAGTTCGCACGCGACCAATATTAAAACAATTACTACGCAGACCTTGACCTCCTATCCCTTTAGTACCCTTTGTTCGAATATGTAAATGTCGACAATTGTGAACGCCCTCCTGAAATTATAGCAACGAAAATTAAGAGGATGAAAGATAATAAATCTCCTGGAGTTGATGGGATACTACCAAAACTGCTTAAGGCAATTGTAGAGAAAATTAGTGCACAATTTACAAACGTGTTTAACCAACGTCATTAGAAGAGGGAATAGTTCCTTCAGAATGGAAAGAAGCAAGCATTACACCGTTATTTAATACTGAATCGAGGAACAAGTCAGAAAATCATAGATCAGTGAGTTTAGCATCAATTGTATACACATTATTAGAAACGTTAATTAAACGTTAATTACAATAGAGGGATATTGTGTATTATGTGGATATTGTGTGAAGTATGTAGTGACATAGTGAGGAAATGCAACTTCGCTTGTAAAGTTTGCAACAATTTATTGTTAGAAACCACATGTTATTCCTCGTGAAACATTAATTAATCTAGCAAAGTACTTAAATTTGCAGATGACACAAAAGTATTCAGAAAGATTAACAATGATACAAATAAACAAAGTTTACAGGATGATCTAGATTAATTGGTTAAATGATCTGAACAATGGCAAATGTTATTCAAATTTGGGAAGTGTAAATGCATTCACATAGGACATGGAAACATGGACGATGAATATAAAATGGGGGCTGCTATGCTAGGTAGAACCACAAAATAAAAGGAGTAACACTTAGTGCCGACATGAAAACTTCGCGGCAATGTGTGATTGCTGCTTCAGAGGGTAATCAAATTATAGGGCTTGTTAGGAGAACTATCACATATGAGTAGAAACAGCTAATTGTATCCCTGTACAAAGCGATAGTTAAGCCGCATTTGGAATATTGGACATAAGCATGCTGGTCATATCGTAAGAACATTTATTTCCTTAGCAAGGAAACTATGAAGCCCAGGTGTCATTATATAAATCACTTTCAAACTGTCATCGTTGTAAAGATCTTCACCGTCAGTTTCCATACACGTAGCCTAATGATGATAAAGCAGGGGCCCTACAAAAGTGATGAAACGTAGAACTGTGTGACGACAAATGCATATATATATATATATATATATATATATATATATATATATATATATATATATATATATATATATATATATATATATATATATATATATATATATATATATATATATATATATATATATATATATATATATATATATATATATATATATGCTAACGGACGCGTGAACAGCAGTATGAACAACATGTATTGTATTTTGCTGCACACATGACTGGAAAGGTAAGTCGATGGACACCTATTATCATAGGGCTGATGTCACGGTATAATTAATATACGAGGTTGACTTCGGCATGCAGACCTTCCGTGATAGTGACATCAATAATGGTCGTAGGTACGTGAGAACAGTGTTCTTTCATTTCACATCAAAGCGCCTTTGTCGAATGCTATCAGTTGTATTGGAAGATTATCGGAGGACGCCAACACGCGAAAGGTCAACACGATATAGCGGCTCAAATAAAAAGATGCCTGTTATCCTACATATCGATGGCAGGTCATGATGACCTCTTCCTATTTAACTTACTTGGGTCAAGAACGATGCAGAATGTGTATCAACTGCCGGTTCAACGTCCAGTTTACTGTTTGCATATAGTAATAGCAATTGTCAAGTAGAGATCCGTCATTTCGTTCAAGTAGTAAGCAGGCAACACTTCAAAACATATTGGATATTTTTCGGCAAAAAGCTCCTCGCCAATTTACACACATAGTCCGACTAATGTCCTACGGCGCCTTTTTCTATGTTGTTAAAAGGAACTTATACTTTGTTCAATTCTTTTTCTATGTTGTTAAAAGGAACTTATACTTTGTTCAATTCTTTTTCTATATTGTTAAAAGGAACTTATACTTTGTTCAATTCTTTTTCTGTGTTGTTAAAGGGAACTTATACTTTGTTCAACTCTTTTTCTATGTTGTTAAAAGGAACTTATACTTTGTTCAATTCCGGTACAAAAAGTGATGATACATTTTAATAAATATTACATGAGCCCCTGATTTAATATTTAAATATGACATATTTGTAAACAACTCTTTATTTCTTCGAATTCCCCAAGCGATTATTCTGCTGGTGTCCTAAATATATGTTACAACATGTTGTAGTTACACTCATGGACATAACAGAAACGTCGACATTTCATCAACAACAAGATGGCGCCGGTGTATGGCGACACGTTGTGGCGATGCGTGATTGTTTGCTGAGCGTGAACATTTGCTGAATATTCTGGATTCAATGCATAAAGATTATCGACCTAACTTTGTCTCTGAGAATGTTTTTCCCGTCATCAATTCTACTCGACCTACTTCTGAAATCCACAACGCCACGCTTCATCGCGCTCGCAAACGGGGGCAGGCGAGGCCGTACAGTGTGGAGATTTCGTCGGCGTGGCTCTAGATCACCACTTCCTGCTATTGTTCTCGCTAACGTGCGCTCGCTCAAGAACAAAATGGACGAACTGTTCCACCTATTGTCTTTCAAACGTGAATTCAAGGACTCTTCCATTGTGCTTTACTGAGACATGGCTCGACCCATTGACACCTGACGCTGCCGTTACCCCACCGGGCCACACTCTGCTTAGCCCTGATAGTGTCATCATCATTCTGGGTGACTTCAATCACACTAATCGGAAGAAAGTTCTACCCCGATACAAACAACATGTTAATTGTTCCACTCGTAACAATAAAACTCTGGACCAATGCTACACCATCGTCAAGGACGCTTACCGGGCCACCACCACTGCTCCGTTTGGTGAGTCAGATCACGCTACAGTCGTATCGATTCCTACATACCGTCCGAAGTTAAAAAAATAAAATAGACCACCAAGACAGTGAGAAAGCGGACTGCTGACTGGACGATTACTATGAAAGCTTACGTTGACAGCACGGACTGGCAAATGTTTAAATATTCCTGCCCTGACCTCGACGCGTACACTAACAGAGATACTGCCTACATCAGCTGGTGTGAAGAAATCTGCTACGAGAGTAAGTTAGTTTCAGTATATGGCAACGACAAACCATTGTTTACCAGGGACATTAAACAGAAACTAGCAATGAAAAACTCAGCGTTCATTAGCGGCAACAGAGAAGAGTTTCGGAGAACCAAGTACGCAGCGCGCAAGACGATTAGTTCGACCAAGTACAAAGACAAACGCAAACTTAAAAACCAATTTGCTTCCAACAACACCAGATCTGTATGGCAAGGTTTACGTCAAATTACACAGTATAAACCAAGCGCTTCAGTCATTTACAACGCCGACACGTCCTTCCCCGACAAACTAAACGATTTCTACAGCAGATTTGACAAGTTAAACACATTGTCGGAACAGCGCCCCCTACCCACAAACACTCCGCTGTCGCCGCCTTTCACTGTTAACGTTGCTGACGTGCGGACATTGTTCAAGCGACTGAGTACGCGCAAGGCTTCGGGTCCTTACAACATCTCATCATATACATGCAAGAATTGCACCGATCAGCTTGCTCCAGTATACGCTGACATCTACAATTCATGTTTACAACAGTGCATAGTTCCAACGTCTTTTAAACCTTCTGTGATTATACCTATTCCCAAGTAGGCTAAAGTATCTACCATGAACGTTTACCGTCCCGTGGCACTTACCTCAGTTGCGATGAAAGTTTTTGAACATATCATGCTCCGTTATCTGAAATCTTCCACGGCCGGTATATAGGATCCTCACCAGTTTGCTTATCAAACTAACAGATATGTGGACGATGCAGTTGCCTTAGGTTTACATTATGTTATGAAGCACCTGGAACAACCGAGTACTTATGCGAGGATTCTTTTCGTGGACTTTAACTAACACCATAATTCCTCTGAAATTGTTTGATAAACTTGTATCTCTGCATCCTGCCATCTGTCACTGGACTCTCAACTTTCTTTTTCACAGGCCTCAATCTTTCAAGGTCAACAACTCTCTCTCCACACTGGTGCCCCACAAGGCTGCGTGCTTTCTCCTTCCTTTTCACTCTCGTTACAAACGACATTGTATCTGGTAACCAATCAGTTCGCGTAGTTAAGTTCTCGGATGACACCACTGTAATTGGCTGTGTCAACAATGCTAATGAGTCTATGTATCGAGAGGAAGTTCAAAGACAGGTACAGCCGGCTGGTGTAAGAACAACAACCTGGTACTAAACATATCCAAAACTAAGGAAATGATCATTGATTATCGCAAAAAGAAAACATACATCCACCCCCTTTCATTGACGGTGCTGAAGTCATACAAGCCGATTTTTTATTTCGACTATTTCCAAAAGATCTCTCCTGGTGTAACAACTTGATTGATATCATTAAAAAAGCACAAAAAACGCATGTACTTCCTTAGACACCTCAAACGATTAGGCTTATCTCAAGCAATATTAACACGTTTCCACCGCGCAGTTATTGAGAGTGTCTTGTTATTTTCTATTACTGTCTGGTTTGGTCGCGCCAGCCGAAATGAAATTATTCAAATATAATCAGTCTTCAAGAATGCTTCTAAACTAATCGGGTTAAATATGCCGTCCATCAGGTCTCTTTATCTATCTCGCTGTTTGCGTAAATCCAAGCGTATTGTACAAGACGCATGTCATCCAGCCAACCACCTCTTTGAACTCCTTCCCTCCGGTAAGCGCTACCGTTGCATAAAACTATAACGACGAGATTCAACAATAGTTTCTATCCTCAAGCACTGAGATTCTTAAAGGGAGAGCCATCATAAATGTATTGCCTCTGGCAGGTAGTTGCAATGTCGGTTTTTTTTTTCAAATCTATTATATAACTCTCGCCTGTTTCAACTGTTTTTAGTATTACGATTGGTGATATGTAATGTTTAGTCCGTGTGTTACTGGGTGCATGAGTGTATGTTTGTGCTAACGCCACAATACTACAACTTCCTTGTACTTACTACTTGGTAATAAAACGTATCTTATCTTATCTTATCTATAATGGTGTGGTGGCCCATGCATTGCAAGACACCTGTTCAACATAGATATTCACAAGATGTGTAACTGTATCAATCACAATGTTGGTTCATTATCACTCCTGGATCAGTGGCCTGCGAAACGTGTCCTCCCACTGTGATTTTATTTAGCATTTCTACATATAGTTGTTACTCTCCTCTTTATCCCTGAAGTCCGGGTGAGGCTGGCACCGATTTTTGTTTCCCTTCTTCTTCGTCATTGACCCCTTCACTGCCCCATCTCCACCAACGGTCTCCACTCCCCCTATACCTCGCTCTCATTCTCCACTCCCCTATACCTCGCTCTCATTCTCCACTCCCCCTATACCTCGCTCTCATTCTCCACTCCCCCATACCTCGCTCTCATTCTCCACTTCCCTATACCTCGCTCTCATTCTCCACTCCCCTATACCTCGCTCTCATTCTCCACTCCACCTATACCTCGCTGTCATTCTCCACTCCCCCTATACCTCGCTCTCATTCTCCACTTCCCTATACCTCGCTCTCATTCTCCACTCCCCCTATACCTCGCTCTCATTCTCCACTCCTCCTATACCTCGCTCTCATTCTCCACTCCTCCTATACCTCGCTCTCATTCTCCACTCCCCTATACTTCGCTCTCATTCTCCACTCCCCCTACACCTCGCTCTCATTCTCCACTCCCCCATACCTCGCTCTCATTCTCCACTCCCCTATACCTCGCTCTCATTCTCCACTCCCCCTATACCTCGCTCTCATTCTCCACTCCCCCTATATCTTGCTCTCATTCTCCACTCCCCTATACCTCGCTCTCATTCTCCACTCCCGTATACCTATCTCTCATTCTCCACTCCCCTATACCTCGCTCTCATTCTCCACTCCCCTATATCTAGCTCTCATTCTCCACTCCCCTCTACCTCGCTCTCGTTCCCCACTCCCCCTATACCTCGCTCTCATTCTCCACTCCCCCTATACCTCGCTCTCATTCTCCACTCCCCTATACCTCGCTCTCATTCTCCACTCCCCTATACCTCGCTCTCAATCTCCACTCCCCTATACCTCGCTCTCATTCTCCACTCCCCTATACCTAGCTCTCATTCTCCACTCCCCTATACCTCGCTCTCATTCTCCACTCTCATATACCTAGCCCTCATTCTCCACTCCCGTATACCTCGCTCTCATTCCCCACTCCCCCTATACCTCGCTCTCATTCTCCACTCCCCCTATACCTCGCTCTCATTCTCCACTGCCCCTATACCTCGCTCTCATTCTCCACTCCCCCATACCTCGCTCTCATTCTCCACTCATCTATACCTCGCTCTCATTCTCCACTCCCCTATACCTCGCTCTCATTCTCCACTCCCCCTATCTATACCACGCTCTCATTCTCCACTCCCCCTATACCTCGCTCTCATTCTCCACTCCCCCTATACCTCGCTCTCATTCTCCACTCCCCTATACCTCGCTCTCATTCTCCACTCCCCCTATACCTCGCTATCATTCTCCACTCCCCTATACCTCGCTCTCATTCTCCACTCCCCTATACCTCGCTCTCATTCCCCACTTCCCCTATACCTCGCTCTCATTCTCCACTCCCCCTATACCTCGCTCTCATTCTCCACTCCCCTATACCTCGCTCTCATTCTCCACTCCTCCTATACCTCGCTCTCATTCTCCACTCCCTATACTCGCTCTCATTCTCCACTCCCCTATACCTCGCTCTCATTCTCCACTCCCACACCTGCTCTCATTCTCCACTCCCCTATACCTCGCTCTCATTCTCCACTCCCATACCTCGCCTCTCATTCTCCACTCCCCTATACCTCGCTCTCATTCTCCACTCCACCTCTCCATTCTATACCTCGCTCTCATTCTCCACTCCCTATACCTGCTCTCATTCTCCACTCCCCTATACCTCGCTCTCCTCCACTCCCCCTATACCTCGCTCTCATTCTCCACTCCCCCTATACCTCGCTCTCATTCTCCACTCCCCTATACCTCGCTCTCATTCTCCACTCCCCTATACCTCGCTCTCATTCTCCACTCCCCCTATACCTCGCTCTCATTCTCCACTCCCCTATACCTCGCTCTCATTCTCCACTCCCCTATACCTCGCTCTCTTTCTCCACTCCCCTATACCTCGCTCTCATTCTCCACTCCCCCTATACCTCGCTCTCATTCTCCACTCCCCCTATACCTCGCTCTCATTCTCCACTCCCCCTATACCTCGCTCTCATTCTCCACTCCCCTATACCTCGCTCTCATTCTCCACTCTCCTATACCTCGCTCTCATTCTCCACTCCCCTATACCTCGCTCTCATTCTCCACTCCCCTATACCTCGCTCTCATTCTCCACTCCCCTATACCTCGCTCTCATTCTCCACTCCCTATACCTCGCTCTCATTCTCCACCCCCCCTCATACCTCGCTCTCTATCTCGCTCTCACTCCACCCTATACCTCGCTCTCATTCTCCACTCCCCTATACCTCGCTCTCATTCCACACTCCCCTATACCTACTCGCTCTCATTCTCCACTCCCCTATACCTCGCTCTCATTCTCCACTCCCCTATACCTCGCTCTCATTCTCCACTCCCCTATACCTCGCTCTCATTCTCCACTCCCCTATACCTCGCTCTCATTCTCCACTCCCTATACCTCGCTCTCATTCTCCACTCCCCTATACCTCGCTCTCATTCTCCACTCCCCTATACCTCGCTCTCATTCCCCACTTCCCCTATACCTCGCTCTCATTCCCACTCCCCTATACCTCGCTCTCATTCTCCACTCCCCTATACCTCGCTCTCATTCTCCACTCCCCCTATACCTCGCTCTCATTCTCCACTCCCCTATACCTCGCTCTCATTCTCCACTCCCCTATACCTCGCTCTCATTCTCCACTCCCCTATACCTGCTCTCATTCTCCACCTCCCCCTCATACCCCTATACTCGCTCTCATTCCCCCTATAACTCGCTCTCATTGTCCACTCCCCTATACCTCGCTCTCATTCTCCACTTCCCCTATACCTCGCTCTCATTTCTCCATGCTCTCTCCCTATACCTCGCTCTCATTCTCCACTCCCCTATACCTCGCTCTCATTCTCCACTCCCTATACCTCGCTCTCTCTCCACTCCATCTTCTCCACCCATACCTCGCTCTCATTCTCCACTCCCCTATACCTGCTCTCATCCTACCCTCTCTATACTCTCTCTCATTCTCCTCCCCTATACCTCGCTCTCATTCTCCACTTCCCCTATACCTCGCTCTCATTCTCCACTCACCTATACCTCGCTCTCATTCTCCACTCCCCTATACCTCGCTCTCATTCTCCACTCCCCTATACCTGCTCTCATTCGCCACTCCCCTATACCTCGTTCTCATTCTCCACTCCCCTATACCTCACTCTCATTTTCCACTCATTCCCCACTTTACCTCGCTCTCATTCTCCACTCCCCTATACCTCACTCTCATTCTCCTCTCCCCCTATTCCTCGCTCTCATTCTCCACTCCCCCTATACCTCGCTCTCATTCTCCACTCCGCTATATCTCGCTCTCATTCTCCACTCCCCTATACCTCGCTCTCATTCTCCACTCCCCCTATACCTCGCTCTCATTCTCCACTCCCCCTATACCTCGCTCTCATTCTCCACTCCCCTATACCTCGTCTTATTCTCCATTCTCCTCCAACTCCCACCAAATCTCTCTTCACACAGTCCTCCCATCTCAGTCTCCGTCTTCTTCTTTTCGTTGTACCATCCACTCTGAGCGTATCCGCTCTCTTCGTCAACCGTTCCCCTTCCATTCTGTGCACCTGTCAAGCCCATGTTCACCGGTTACTCTCCAGTTTCGTCGCGAGGATCTCTTTCACGCCAACTTCCTACCTCAGCGCCTCCATTCTTCGTTGTCTATTCTTTTCACTCCCACAATTCTTCTCACCCAACTATTCTCGCACATTGCAGTTTCTCTTGTTGTTTTCCCATGACGATATTATGTCTATCACCCTACAGCTCGCTATGTGTGACGTGCTGGCTCCAGTAATCCCATGCACAGGCAGGTATGTGTATCACTCTAACGAAATCTTAAAAGTATTTGAAAAAACGTAAATGACAAAGAGTTATACAGTTCGTTGTTGTTAGACAATTATCGTTTCATGCTGGAGTAAAGCTTGTTTTGTCAACACAACAGAAGCAGTAACATTTTGAGCCTTATGTATAGCACCTATTAACAAGTTATTATAAATATAATAACAAGAAATAGAGAACTACATAAGACGCCGCTCCAGTGATATTTTAAAATTAAAATAATTCAATCCAACTAATCGACTTTAAATAAAAGTACCACATGTGTAGTGTACATTGGTCTGCTAAGATATTCATCGTGATCACTTAGCACAGTCTCCCCTGCACTGAACTCTATCAGTACAGTGCAGCTTAAGCCACCCTTGATGACTTGCCTGCAATTGTTTAATAGTAGGAGCTGCTATCGCGTATAATTTTACTATTGCGACCGTATCGCGTAGTTGTATAACTATCGTAATACCATTGCAATGGTTTCCTAACTATCGCGATAGTATTGCGATAGTATCACGGAATAGCGAATAGCCAGGAAAACGGTCTTGAACTGTAATTGACGGGTGGCGCCATAGTGTAGCCTTAGAGGTAGTTGATTGAAATAATTGAATGTGTGAATAATGCTGCTCTAACCCACAATTGTTGACGTTAGGTCGATAAATAAATATATAATTATCCAACGCACAAAGCATGTTTATTTATATTATTACAATGACACACGTAGTCGTAAAGAACACGTGCGCACATTGTGATGTTTAGTGCAATGCGTTACGATCCCATCAAAATGTCGCCATATAAACAAACAATAACTTTTGAAACTCTTGAAATATCACAACATTGCCATCACAGTGATCTCAAAGTTCAGAGTGTTCATTTTTTTTAAAGTAGCACTCTATCAGTTCATGCTAGTTTTGACATTGGCTTAAATTAAACTAATATTTGGCAAGCGTAAGTCGCATACAAATCTGGCGCTGTCCCTTATTCGCAAGACTATATTTGTGGTAGCGTACGTTGTATAAAAGTGACACTTTCCAAAAATATATGCCTTTGTTGCAATGTTTGAAGACAGACGAAATCACGTTAGTGTTGATTTTACGATTTTGACTACATACAAATGCGTTGACCGTGGCAGCAAAACGTTGCATTGGCGAACACACATCAACGAACACACATCAACGAACAGACATCAACTAATCTAATTCGCGAAGCTACGTTTGCTAGAAGACGACATCCACCTAGAAGATGTAGCGTATACAGTTTCTTGAATGCATGTATATGAATGTATGTGAGTACGTATGTCTGTGAGATAATTTACGTATCCCACAGTTTGCAGGCGTATCAGCATCTTTCTGGCAATGTGCACGTTGTTGGCTTGTTACATGTACAATGAGGCATGTTTTTTAAAGAAAACCTTCACATTGTACTTATTATACTATAACTATAGATTAGCTGTCATGTCAGTATTATGACTTACTGCGAATGTACTACTTGAATATTTCTCAATGGTGAATGCATAATTTGCTTTCTACGCCAAATGTGTAGATGAACGATTGTTGGTCTTTCGCCAATGGCTGTTTTGTCATATAAAGTTTGCTGCCTTGGATTTGGATGGATATCTTGCGAAATATTTGTTTTTATGGTCAATTGTATGCCATACAAAGTGCATTGTGTGTTCGTGCGTGCTTGCGTCGTTTTAACATTTTAATAGTACGTTTTTCCATAGAAATGAGGTCATAGATACATCCTTAAAACTGTGCTTACCCGAGCCGAGGCGATGCGTTGCGTAGCAGGAGTTAGGCAACTGATGTATGCGATCCAATGTTTACATGCATAAGTAATGCAGTAAGACATACTACATGCGGCAACAAGTCATATGACAAGCACTCACATATCTGCTGCGAAGACCTTCTGAATGGATGAAAAGGCACAGAAGAAAGTTGTCGCTACAAACAGCCGTAATGAAATGTTGTTTTAAGTGGGAGTGGGTAAATTAATCAATAACTTAATTAATATTGGATGCATTATATATATATATATATATATATATATATATATATATATATATATATATATATATATATATATATATATATATATATATATATATATATATATATATATATATATATATATATATATATATATATATATATATATATATATATATATATATATATATATATATATATACGTATTATACCACTCCATACATCGTGACGATTTTCAGGGCGCTCGACCATCAATAAACACATGAATGAAATCATCGAAAATGTGTATACAATTAGTAAACTAATGATACATGATAACTGTAAGTGATTCCACTCTTATATTTTATGAATAGTCGATGTGATTAAATCACCTTGAAGGTAAACACACAAAAATGTATCCTCCCATATTTAGGTTTAAAACACTTTATATGTATTTCTTCGGTAATTTTTGCGAGTAGATGAAAGTACTAATGTTCATTTGATAACTTGCTCCAATTTATATTGACTATTTAAGTGTAATACTTTAAAATGTATTCGTAGAGGCGACCGATCTCTGCACTGAAGGAACATTATGATACTGAACTTGTTTAAATCACACCAATGATAAACGAATGATCTTGTAGCATATTGGAATATATATATATATATATATATATATATATATATATATATATAAACATAAATATATATATATATATATATATATATATATATATATATATTATATCGCCGAAGATATGTTTGCAATAGAGGGAAATTGTGGATCCACGTTTTATGTGAAAGTCTTGCAATATGTAATAAATACTTACTGTTGCAATAAATACTTATTTTGAAGAGATAATGTCATTGTATTTCATGTGTTAATGGTTTATTTGAATGTATAAATCTCGATACATATCCCTTGTGACTAAACATACACGGTAATATATGTATATAACACAAATTGTTAGTTTGCAGTAGGCAGGGTTAAAGAAGTTAAATCCTATGTAATAATGTCAAGTTATATGTTATAGCAAACACAATATGTCATCATATCAATCATTCCCATGATGTCATCACTGTAGTGTTGGGCACAGCTAGTTCCCACACGTATAGACTTTGTAGACTAACGCACGTTCCATAGGATTTAGCAAAGTGACGACTGAAAATTTAGTGTAACAGCCTAATTAACTGTTTGTGCATAAAATAGAAAGGTTCAGGGACAAAGTTGTTGAATAACATGATATATAGAACACGATAAACCACTGGAGTGTGTGACACCATTTGAAATACTTAGGACACGGCTTATAGACTAGTCTTGACACTTGAGTAACGGTACACAGTGTTTGGGGGAAGCGTAGACATGTTATACGTTACAAAGAAGAAGTTAAATGTGAACAGTAAATTACAACTAGCCCACTCCAACTCGGCCATCGTAATTGATGGTTGTGCTGTGCTGTGCTGTGCTGTGCTGTGCTGCGAGTTATGAGATGGAACAGTGTAGAAGCGCCCTCTCAACTGAGACGAACGGGCTTCCTATCCACCTACTACCTTGAGAAGCTGGAAACATTTCTTTCAATGAAACTTCCTCAGTTCACTCAACTATATCAACGAGTACCTGGCAATATACAATGATCGAGGTTCAACGAACGAACTGCTCTCTCGCAATACTTGTAGCGTGGCTATGTGCTTTCGACTTAAATTGAAATGGTGGTTGCACGAATACGTGTGCCAGAGACAACGTATACAGCGCCCCGACCAACGACTGTTTAGGATTTTAGTGTCGGTTTTACAGTTCGGTTGCACAATGCACCAGCCTAGGGTGTGTCCCCATTTGAAACTGAACACACAATTGCTATGACAGTATGTGGTACTGACAGTAACAAACGACATAGTGAATAGTTGTGTTCCTATTCAAAATGAGATTTGCTGGGTATCAGAATATTACTTAATGATCAAAATTTGACTGTCTTGACGTTAAGCGCTGTTGCCTATACCCGCTGTTATTCACTCAAATAATATTTGTTATATTCACATATATGACGTGTCAATATATGTAGCCAGTCCTGGCGGATACCCAATACAAATCAATGTTGTTAAGGTGAAGCACACATCGATAATAATATAATCGTGGTAGATAAGATAATATATGTCAGTATAATGTGCGATCGGCCAGTACTTCCAACCATAAGCTTATTTCAGCATCACATATATTGACGTATTCACTTCTATCGTCGTGTTTATTAAATGATTTTACACAAGGCGGATCGACTGTCACATAACTACACATTGTCATTGTGCGACGGGACTCCACGCGAGCGTCAAAATGACTCCACCGGTGATGTCCTCCCGCGATTCGGGCAGCACAGGCTTATTTGACGAACAACGGCGACAGAGACGACGTCATAGAGCAACTCAAAGAACTCGAAGAAGGCGATGACTGAGACTCCAAGCCAGAGTCCGGCCTGACCACCCAGATCCGCGAGCAAGTCCGCAACCTGCGGACAGGACACGAGAGGTGAACATATGGGACCTAGATTGACATTGCAGATTATTCCAAGCGACTTCCCTCACCCTCAATGACGGCTGGTACGTCACCAGGAATAGTGCCGCGTTATAATTAGTGTTACGGCGTGTCAGATATGGCATAACAAAGAATGTTATGAATATGTGTGTGCATGTGTGTGCGTGCGTGCGGGCGTGCGTGCGTGCCAGGGTGCCTGCTTGCATTATATGCGCGTAACTTTATTTAAGGCACATCTCGCAAATGGCGAGGTGTACACTTACCTCGTACGACGGAGACGTCACTATCTGTTGATAGTCGAGTTCCTTGAAGTAAATTTCCAATTTCAGTGCGTTGCTCCTACAGGAGAAAGTGTCGTCGTCAGATTCTTCATCGCTTGGATTCATTTCACATTTATGGATGTGGTTTAACGTGAACAACGCCTAATCTTTAGTGTCACACCCGACACAGCAGAAACTGTCACCTGACACAGCGGATACTACTGTCACAGCAGAACCTGGCAGAGCAGCATCTAGCACACCAAAAATTACTGTCACAGCAGCAGCCGACACAGCAAAACTCAACACCGCCTAAACTGACACATCAGAAACTACTGTCACAGCAACTCCGGACACAGCATAACCAACAACACTAGAACCCGCCACAACATCTGCTGAAATAACAGAACCTGACACCGCAGAAAGTGACAGAGCAGAACACAACACCGTAGAAAGTGACAGAGCAGAAAACAACACCGCAGAAACTGACAGAGCAGAACACAACACCGCAGAAACTGACAAAGTAGAAAACAACACCGCAGAAACTGACAGAGCAGAACTCAACACCGCAGAAACTGACAGAGCAGAACACAACACCGCAGAACACAACACCGCAGAAACTGAGACAACATAACATGACACAACAAAACCTTACACCGCAGAACCGGACACAGTTAATATTACAAAGAATCAATAACGTCAAGTAGGTTGCTTGCCTGAGGTACGCCATGGCCCATGTGTCTGACTCTTCGTCGAGTAGATCCCATAAATATTCTGACTTTTCCATCAGCTTCTCCAACACTGCTCCCTTATGAAACACATCAGATTACGAGGAAACTTTCAAAGGTATTTAAAATGTACCATGTCACTATCGCACTTTGTAATGCAACTGTGATACGATGAACCAACTCACCATAAGCAACATGCAACTATGTGAACCTCCAGTTGCTAGGTATGCAGTGTTCTTCATACTGCTCGGATTTAGATATGTTGTTAATAATTTTAGTCAACATATTTTGAGTATAAATATTTTAGTTCTGCACTAGATACACGTCCATGGTGTAATTAGTGTCTGTAAACCTAGCTAACTTGTTTCAAATGTGAAACTGTATTATGTATGTAACGATAGCCCTCTGTAGTTACTTGGCATCAAATGGTCTGTTGTCGATAGCTTACCTCCTTAACCGTTGATGGCCATTCGGATTGTGAGATAGCAAATGAGTAGTGTGCCTGGCTGAAAGGCAATATGTACATATGTATGCACACATATAAATAAATAATAACAGTAATAATATAAAAATATTATTAATTATCTACTCATTGTATATGCATGTTTGTACACGAGTGTGTGTCTGTATATATGTGTATATATATATATATATATATATATATATATATATATATATATATATATATATATATATATATATATATATATATATATATATATATATATATATATATATATATACATACACACACACACACACACACATATATATATATATATATATGTGTGTGTGTGTGTGTGTGTGTGTGTGTGTGTGTGTGTGCGTGTGCGTGTGCGTGTGCGTGTGCGTGTGCGTGTGCGTGTGCGTGTGCGTGTGCGTGTGCGTGTGCGTGTGCGTATGCGTATGCGTGAGTGCGTGCGCGCGTGGGTGTATATATATACTTACAAGCATTCCACTGGGCATACACTTATGCAACCAAGCTTGCCGTCCACGAATCGCTTCAAAATATTCTCCTCGCACAAACCTGTCACAATCGCATAAAGTCATCAATGTTTTTGTTTTCCAAAATATGCGTAAGTATGGATACGTTTTTACATTAGCCTATTTCTCTTGACAACACGGACGCATACAGTGATGGTTAGCTTAGTGTCTTGAATTGCTACATTCAATATTGGTTACATACAATACATTCCGTGTTAATTGGGAAGATGACAAAATAGATGTTCATCATATAGGTGGCGGTAAACTGGTGAATTTGAAGAATATAGCACCACCATAACAAACCATTGAGGATGCTTAACTTTGACTGATTGTTACCAACAAGTTATTTTATCATGGTGTGGCACTTCGGTACAGGAAGTGACGTCACGTCGCTCATCATCCTGACATCTCACGTCGATTGTGAGCACTGGTAGCGTAACCTAAGCATCTATATGCTGGCGTCTAGAACGTTCATACAAATGGACGAACTACATTATGCAAATGTGTGCGTGCCTGCCTGCCTGGTTGCGTGCGTACACGTGCCTGCCTGCCTGGTTGCGTGCGTACACGTGCCTGCCTGCCTGGTTGCGTGCGTACACGTGCCTGCCTGGTTGCGTGCGTACACGTGCCTGCCTGCCTGGTTGCGTGCGTACACGTGCCTGCCTGCCTGGTTGCGTGCGTACACGTGCCTGCCTGCCTGGTTGCGTGCGTACACGTGCATGTGTGCATGATGCTGGTAGGACAGGAATCATAATACAGAGAGCCTCCAGTTATGTACTCAAAAATCAAGTCGTCCATTTTAAAGTGCACGCGCGGTAACACGTGGTGTTGTACACGTATCGATGTACACGTATCGATGTACACGTATCGATGAACACGTAACATTAATCTGGCGCTGGTCCAAATTTGAGATTATGAATATAAACCGGTCGGACTGCGTGGACTGCGTCGGAATCTAAAAAAAAATCGCTAAATGGGTTATGTGCCTTTAATTACTGTTTCTTATCACTGGAGGAGGGTAATTCGTAGTAATGGGTGAAACTTCGAAACCAGACGTGTTGTATATAGTCTAATAAAACGACATGTTGGCGCATTAATTTGTGATGAGTCAGTGCATGTTTGGTTTATGCGTGTACAAGTTTGTACATTACCACATTATTTTTTTTACTTGTGCATGTGTGTGTATTTACCCTTTACTTGAGCAACGTTCGAGGATGATCTGCAGGGCTTTATGTTGGTAATGTTCGTTATGTCCGCGAACGCTGTAATGAAGGGTGAGGACGGATACCTCGCGTCGAAACAGCCACAGTCCTTCATTAGATGTATCTGATAACACGTCTTCCGACAAGCCTACGACATATTAATATATATATGTGTATATATATATATATATATATATATATATATATATATATATATATATATATATATATATATATATATATATATATATATATACTATATCATTATTCATTATTATTAATGTTCTGTTATCAATCATAGTGTGTTCATTGATTACTGATACATATATATATATATATGTTTTTTTTGTGTGTGCGTGTGTGTGTGTGTGTGTGTGTGTGTATGTGTGTGTTTGTGTGTGTGTGTGTGTGTGTGTGTGTGTGTGTGTGTGTGTGTGTGTGTGTGTGTGTGTGTGTGTGTGTGTGTGTGTGTGTGTGTGTGTGTGTGTGTGTGTGTGTGTGTGTGTGTGTGTGTGTGTGTGTGTGTGTGTGTGTGTGTGTGTTTGTGTGTGTGGTTTATGTCAGACAATCAATCAGTATGTCCATATAAAAATAATAAATACATAGATAAAGACAGTATATTTAATAATTATACAAAGCTAAGATCCATTGATGTCGCAATTTCGACGTAAGGGCATGTCGCTAATTGCAATGTTCTGTATAATGAGATTCAATGATTTGATAATCCTAGTCATTAAGCTAAATATAGCCTTTCTGGTGACACATTTACATGAGTTGACATTAGCCGTAGCGATCATGTGGCTAGCGCCACATCTCATA
Source organism: Lamellibrachia satsuma (assembly GCA_033239005.1). Taxonomy (NCBI): domain Eukaryota; kingdom Metazoa; phylum Annelida; class Polychaeta; order Sabellida; family Siboglinidae; genus Lamellibrachia; species Lamellibrachia satsuma. Next base: position 1,043,511 of record BSQZ01000040.1, read on the forward strand.
GATAGTCTGTTCAACATCCTGTAGGAGTTGTTATAAGCAAAAACAAATTGCTGACAATTTTCTTTTCTACAATTGACCCATAAAGTACACATGTAAATATTACTGAAGTAGGCCGTGAAAAGTTTATTCTATATAGCAGTAGAGCAAAAATGAAACGTTTGATGCAACACGTTACTCGTAGCTCACATAAGTCTCACATTGGCTTGGATGTCGGCCTCATTCGATAAGTCCTTACAAATTACATGTCCAAGGTATTTACATGAGGTGGTAAAGTTTAACTTCTTTCCTCCTAAGAAAATTGTCCTAGTAATATTTGCATTTCTAGAGTCAAAGTAAAAAGTAAAGGGGATAACTTCCCACCTTACCTAACACCGTTTCCCACAGAGAAGAAGTCCGAGTAGGTAGATCCCCATTGAACACACACACATTGGTTATGGAACTCATTGTTGTGTACTCTTAAAATATATTTCGGTACGTGGCTTTGTTCTAGCTTCGTTGAAAGCATATGTCGATTGACTCGATCAAATACTTTTGATACATCAAGAAAAGCGACATGTAGCAGAACAGTGTTTAGTGTAAAACCTTAATAGTTCCTTAAATGCAAACACACGTAGCTCCGTTCAAACCCAAGCTGATGTGGCGTAGTTTGCAAGTATGTATCCATTTTGTTGATTAACACAGTATATATTATCTTGGCACATATGTTCGAGAGGCACATTCGGCTGTAATTGCCCTTTTCGTCTACACGTCTACTTTTATCTTTGATAACCGGTACAATAACATACACTGTGATTGCTTTTGTATATACCATGCACCACGATAGAGGACACAAATATATATAATAGTATCACGATGTGTGAATCCGCGAACTTGATAAGTCTGTAGTAAATCCATCCAGACCTGGTGACTTATTTCATGATAATTAATTAATAACATTCACTTCGCTTCAATGGTCATTCCACAGTTGTAAGTAACGCAATCAAAGTGAACTTTATCACAACGGCTGTCTTTCACACTGCTGAATACAATCATAGAGTACTGACATGTTAGTTATGCCATCCTTAGCGTCAGCAGAGCTAACGTACGTATATGTGTCTACCGGCAGATTATCCTGATCACATGTAGCCAACGAATATTCTCCGCAAAAATCAAGGAAGATATTCCCATTTCATAGAAATATCCGCATTAACGTCACCAATAATTGTTAAGCATGAGCTATTAATACTACCAAAGTGTTCAGCTATTGTAGACATATAATCATTAAACAAATCCTGGTTTTCTTTACATTCATAAGGTAAATATATATTTAATACTCCCTATTGCCATATCAAATTCAAATGCCGCAAAGCCAGTCATAACTACAATCAAGCATGTTAATATATTGATCCAGGGAGCGTTTCTATCAAAACCCTACCCCACCATATGGCCTACCTGATAAAGTACCACAAGAGGCATCTACTGGAGAAACACCATTGCCAACATAACTACCATGGCATGTGCCTAGCAAATGGCAATCTTGTTTTGTAAGCATACGCTCTGATAAGCATAGAATATCACACTTCATTAACAAATCACTTAAAAAGGGCATAACACCTTTGCATCCATTACAATTAAAAGATGCGATGTTGATTTCCATGGTTTAGTCCTTGATGTTAAAGAATTTCTTGAAATATCAGCTGGCCAGTTGTCCGCGTTATAAAACTTAAATGCGTTATTGCATATTACATCGATCTTAATGACGCACAACTTTCATGTTTTCTTTTTTAGCTTTACACACATCGCACAGACTTGATGTATACAGGTCATCGGCGGTAACAGTAGGCTCTAGGAGTGAGATAAAAACGGACAGATATCGTCCACTGTTCACTTTGATTTCTTATTTGCCTTTCCGCGTCCCGATCACATCCTGGTACCGTTCCTGCTGTTGACTAGTGTCGATCTCATTGGCGGCAGATGGAAGTGGAGTGGCTGACATGCCGTGAGCTTCGGCTTCGGCTGCGGCCATGTCACTGGATCAAAAACCGTCGACTTGTCATGTCTCTCCGCATATCCGCCCTCATAGCACGAAATTCAGACATAATGTGTCCGAAATCTACGCTGTTGATAACAGGTGCCAGCAAGGAGGACATCAGTCATCGCAAACGATTGCAAACCCTCGGTGACTTGTGCAAATCCAGCAGCATATCTTCAACGTTGTTTTCCTGTTTGTGTTGGCCTTGCCGACGACGGCCCTGTCGCAGCCCGAGTTTCTTGCCGACATCACACTCGGATAGGACCTGCTTGGCCACTTCAATCTCCGTAGATGGTAAATGGTCGACATATAACTTTACTAAAGTGTCGTGCATCATGACGTCCATTTTGTTGAAGAGGTAGGCGTAATATGCCATTGCGTATAACTTGCAAGTGGTCATCGCTTTGCACTTCAGCAACACACTGTCGCCGGTCCGTTGAACTGCAGTTCGTAGACGTAGAATGACCAGTTCCATCGTTCTCTAGGTCAGCGCCGTCCATCGTAACGGCCGCCATGGGTACAGTTAAGTTCGATTGAGCGTGACCATGCGCTTCCGAACGCGGTTCGCGGTCACATAGGCACAACGCTAAACACAGGTATCGTTGACGGTTTCAGGTAGAAGAAATTAGCAACGATGGGCGATAAATCAGTTATTTATCATGAATGGTCCCACAAGTGCACATAGTAAGAAGATATTTCTCAGTAAAATTATATGATGATATGATAACATTTTTCACACAACCATGCATATGGGCTAAAACAGATAATGTTTATCGAGAAAATAAATGTGCTAAAATTTCAGAGCAATCCGCTGAGAAGAATTGACCACTCACACAACACAAAGTATAACATTATACATGTAACCCCGGAATTCCAAAATATGTCTATAACGCAAAATATGTCTATAACGCAAAATCTCGAAAACTAACCGATTGTCATGACATCGGTTAGTTTTTGAAAGATTGCAATGCAATATAGAAAAAGGTGGACGGCCATCGTGATCGGAACTCTCTAGACAAGCTATAGTTAACTGAATGGTCACCTATACTCACGGCAGCGCTGTAGCTAATGGTTGATATCTCGCCGTGGAAGGCGTTCACCTGCTTGCTCTGCGTGCTGTCCATGTCAACGCAACTACCGTGTGGAGGAGTAACCCGGATGACGTCCACCTGAAAGATCGACGGTACACAAGTAAGCTTTGTGATGTCTCTATTAAAGAAATCATTAAGTGGGTAGATGAGGGATCACCAGTAAGTATGATCTACTTTGATTTGCTTCCATAAAGCTTCCGGTAAAAATTCCACACCTAACACCACTGTTTAAATTAAAATCCCATGATATCGGGGCTCGCATAATCAACTGGATAGAAAAATGGCTGACTGACAGTAGATAATGTTTTTTAGCTTCAAATTGGAAATCAGTATTAGGACCTTTACTGTGTTTCTTTACTATGTTATTAAATTTTGGAAAAGTAAATACACAGGACACCGGAACTCTGATGTAAATTATAAAATGGGAGCTTACAGCATCAAAGAAAATGAAGTGTGATATTGCAGGCAAAAGGCAGCGTGCCATTGCAGCTTCAAATGGTAATCAAAGTCTTGCATTGGAAAAAGAGCTCATTATACCTATGTATAAAGCAGTTTATAACCCTCACGGGGAATAATTGTATACACTCGTTTAAGAAAGAAAAAAGAATTAGAGGATACGAAATAACATTAGTAACGGTACAGTGTAGATTAAATATAACAAAGAACTCCAGAAGGGCAGGTTACACATAGCTAAAAATAAGTTGTTGGATTTTCGATAGGCCAATGGCTTCCTTGTCCAATTGACATTGGATGGCAATTATGTTAAATCTCGTTAAATATGATAATGACCAGTGGCTATACGAGGTGACTACACGAGGTGGCTACACGAGGTGGCTACATGAGGTGGCTACACGAGGTGGCTACATGAGGTGGCTACACGAGGTGGCTACATGAGGTGGCTACACGAGGTGCCTACTCGAGGTGAGGCCACGGTGTATACATGTTTCTAATCTTACTAAGACATTCGTTTACGCGTGTAATGTGTTTGGGTCTTTGTTTTTCGAGGCATTCCGTCCTACTGTTTGTATTTAGTTAGCATTACCCACCTTGCTCAAGGCGACCGATGTTTTGTGTCCGGGAGTGACGCTGAAGCCGGCATCCTCCGGGAAAGGCATATCGGTCTGGTTGTGGACGATGACGCGGATACCAGCGGCGTCAGATATAGAAGGGATGTACTGGTCCTGCTCAATGTACATCTCGAGGCTGAGACCTGTCTCGTCACAACACACGTGGAATTGGTACAGACGAACTGTCGATATTAGTTTCATATCATTATGCTGAGGCTGACCAGAACATTGCAAAAGTTCATTTCACTTGGTCCAACTGTCGAATTAGTGGTCTTAGTCTAATGCTAGGCGTACAAGCTGAACGTTTGTTGCGAGTCCCGTGTCTGCGTGATCGCACATTTTACAACATTATTGCCACGATTCAATTTTCGAATCGGTTCAACAAATGTTTCGCCGACCAAATCAACACGCAATTCGAGTTTTGCTGAGTTGCGGACCAGCGTGTATTGCACGGTTTTAACTCAAATAAACACACGATTACCAACAACAGTTTAGCAATGTACGTCTAACATTATAATCATATGCGTTGGGCCGTATAACTGGTGCGTCCTCCGTGCGACGTTATTGTTTATGCTGTTTTTAATACGTTGAGCAGATCACTTTGGTAAACTACCCTTTCCATTGAAGGAGAATACAAGTTTAGGTGTATATTGTGTACTAAAAGAAACGTCAATATGGATACGTTTGACAGAACACACTGATTATGTTGTCTGACGAGATGGGGAACGTGTGTAGATAATTATAGAAAGAATAGTAGACAAGAGAAAAAGCATTTGGCATCGAGAAAAGTGAGAATATGGAAAAAGGACGCAAAAAATACTTTGTGTGTCGTTTATGGCAGAACACACACTAATCTGATTGACGCAAGATGTTAAGAGACGTGCCTCGTCAAAAGAAAATAAAAGTATTTGCGTGCGTGCTTGCGTGCATGCGTGCTTGCGTGCGTGCGTGCTTGCGTGCGTGCGTGCGTGCGTGCGTGCGTGCGTGCGTGCGTGCGTGCGTGCGTGAGCGTGCGTGAGCGTGCATATGCGTGCGTGTGCAAAAAGGTATAACTAGAAACGAATGAGTCGGGTCTTTTATAATCGTATTAATGCTGTGTTTAAATTTATGAAAGATATGTCATTTATTTGTAGATCCAACTAAGAGAAAACCGGGAAGCCCCAGCGGAATGTACAACTAAAGATGTCAGTTTCACGGTAGATGTTCTTCCATAGATCGATTATAGAACGCAAAGATTTCGCAGCGGACGGTGGTTATAACGACGTTATACTACTTGCGAAGAACTCACCGTACACGGGTCCAGGCTTACTGAGTACCAGTGTCTTGTTGGTGTTATCCGCGTTGAACGTGAAGCAGTTGCCGTAGAGATGATTGCTGAACATGGTGAAGTTTCTAGGGAAACCATATAACACTAGGTGTCAGCACCGGTTACGACTAATCTACCATTATGTGCTATATGACTACATATAAAGAATAAAACATAACACAGTGTAATGTCACCAATACGTAATTGTATAAATAGCATAAGCATGACAGCTAGGTAGACTACAATGAAGACATGTACTAGAAGCTGTACTAAAAGGATAACTAGATAGGATTAGCAAACAGCAGCTCTTCCTTGAGCGGTGATCGTGCACTCGTTAATATTAGCCTGATACCTTTCGGGCCGGATATTAGCAGAGCGAAGTCACACAGTTTTGGTTAACTAACAGCTACTGGTCGACGTAGGATATACACTGCATGCGCATGCATGCACATGTACCGTTATGAAATAAAAGCTTGCAGAACAAGAAACGTGTCAATTACTAACATATCCGATATTTTTATATCGAACAAGGTGACCTTTAATTGGTATCAAACGTACTTTGGCGAACACTTCAGTCCATTCCACGTGCAGGACAACAACATCGTGTTGAGCTGGTGGCCGATGTCGCGTCGCTGGTCGGGTGTCAGTTGGGCCGACAGCGTCAAGTAGGACTGCATCGCGGAAAACTCGTCGGTCTCTTTCTCGTAGTCCGGCTCTCCTGTCCAGTCGTTGAACGACGGAGGCTTGTCAGTTTTATTGAATGACGAGGATTTCTGAAACCACGTTCAAATAATATGTGTATATGTATTTATGTTTATGTACAAGTGTATATATGTATGGATGTATGTATGTGTGTATGTATGTAATTATGTGTATATGTATGGATGTTTGTACGTATGCATGTATGCATGTATATATGTATGAATGTATGCATGCATATATGTATGTATGTATGTATGTATGTATGTATGTATGTATGTATGTATGTATGTATGTATGTATGTATGTATGTATGTATGTATGCATGCATGCAGGTATGTATGTATGTATGTATGTATCTATGTATGTATGTATGCAGGTATGTATGTACGTACGTCTGTATATATGTACGTATGTGTGTGCGCGCGCGTGCGCCCGAGTCTGCACCTACCTTTTTGAAACCAGCCAAGGTATCGCCCGCGTGCAACAGCGCCCCCTCGCGGAGGGGATTCAGGTTGCATATAGTGACGGCAGGAAACACGAGTTGGCCTGCGTTCTGATAAAGCATCTGCGTCTTCACGGGGTAAGTGTAATACTTCATAACGGCAGTGGTGACCTGCCACGTCATCAGCACTGCACACATCAACATGTCAACGTTATGGCTTATTCCGAACCTGGCTGTCCTTATTTATGATAAACTCCTAAATTGTTGTGGTTTGATCGTAGATACGGTAGAATAGGAGGGCAGATAAATGTATAATACTTTTAATATGTTATGGTTACAACATTATGAATAAAAGTATTTCTTTTCAAAACAAAGGAAGGTCGAACAACCGAAGGACACGATGTAGCGGTAGTAAAAGAACAAAGTATATCTTATGGATGTAAGAACGTATTTCTTCTCACCGAGAATAATAATTGCATTTAAAAAAATATCGTCACATATCTCGTAAGGCCTGAATACACATATATGAAGAAAAAAGATATGACCTCGACAATTATTTGAGCTTTGATGACAATCTTGTGATATGCATAACAACCGACGGACAATTACCAAAACGTTTTTGCACTGAACAAACCTGACGAGCAACAAGGCCTGTTGAAACGATAACATTGCAATCATTGCAAAGAAAACTCACCCGTTCCCCCGAAAACAACGAGGATCCAGAAAACTTTCCGAACCAGATGCCGAGCGCGTCCGATGTTCGGCACCCCTTGCACGCCCGTCTCCATGGCTTTATCTTTCATCATCATCCACATCGACGGGGTAGTCTTCTTTCCAACATCACTGACCTTTTTGTCAGCTGCTACAGCGTCGTCAGTCATTCTGAGAATCAGAATAAGAACAATGAAAAGATTATATATATATATATATATATATATATATATATATATATATATATATATATATATATATATATATATATATATATATATATATATATATATATATATATTACATAGGATTTTGCTTTGTAAACTTTCATTGTCCAATCGGTCATTTACTTTTTTCTGTATGTGCAATTTTATAGGTGCTTATGTGTACCTTTCTCTAAACACGAGTGAACGGGGCATTATACCCGGATTAGATGGTGTATAAATAAAGTTTATATTTATTATTATTTATTAACACTTTGCGTCCTATTTAGCACCACCATTCACCCACCACCCATGACATCACCGTGCACCACACTTCCGGTCACGCTGCACCCCACCTACAAAGCATCACTGTGCTCTCTACATACCACTACAGCGCACTGTACGTATAATCACTATACATAACATCACCGTGCACTGTTCATAGCAACATCGTGGACTCTACGTAACATCACCGTGCACTCTACGTACATTCACCGTGCACTCTTCAGAGCATCACCGTGAACTCTACGTATAATCACCTTGCACTCTACATAGCATCACCGTGCACTCTACGTATAATCACCGTGCACTCTTCAGAGCATCACCGTGAACTCTACGTATAATCACCGTGCACTCTACAGAGCATCGCAGTGCACTGTTCATAGCCTCGCCGTGCATTCTACGTTTAATCACAGTGCACTCCATATAGCATCACCGTGCACTCTACGTAAAATCACCGTGCACTCTACATTGCATCACCGTGCACTATTCATAGCATCACCGTGCACTCTACTCAGCATCACGGTGCATTCTACATTGCATAACCGTCCACTCTGTATAGCATCACCGTACACTGTTTATAGCATCACCGTGCACTCTACAAAGCATCACCATGCACTGTACTCAGCATCACCTTGCACTGTACTCAGCATCGCGGTGCACTCTACACTGCATAACCGTGCACTCTATATAGCATCACCATGCACTGTACATAGCATCACTGTGCACTTCACGTAGCATCACCGTGCACTGTACTCAGCATCAGCGTGCACTCTACATAGCATAACAGTGCACTCTACATAGCATTACCGTGCACTCTACAAAACACCACTCATAAGAACAAGAAAGTTTATTTTGACTAAGTTTACAAATAACATTGAGTGATAGAACTAGGTTATGCATTAATATGTTCATATAAAAAAATATGATCACATTATAACTTAACAATGAGTCAGTGACTCCTCCCTCATAAGAGCCACTAATGAAATATAATTAACTAACTCATTTATACAAAAGGTTATGACAGTGCATGTGTGTAGAAGAAGAAAGAGCTTGCATGAATATTCGAATGTATATATTGAAATATGTGTGATAATATGTAATATCAATTGTAATAAATACATTTACATGCATTTATATATGTATTACAGATTAAGTTGATTTTTATAGCAAGTAAAATATTTTAGTATTGAACCTTATCTTCATATTTTTGTAATAAATATTTTTTATCATTTTCAAAACCTCGCAAACTGTGAGTTCCTAACTTCTCTGTAACTATTTTGGGGTATTATTAATATCATGTGGCAAGCTATATCTATGACAACTTTTGGCAAATTCATGTTTAGTTCTGAATATATGAACACATTATATAAGTTGTACTCCCAAAGTCATGATTGTGTATATTTTGTGTCATTTTCCAGTTTAATAAGTAAGCAGGTAAGTCTTGATACATGTATTTACAATATAATTTAAGTTCATGTAATTTTAATAAATCATCTATTTTTAAAATATAATTTTTAAGTAGTTCTGCACATTAATTGTATTTGCTTAAGTTTAAAATTCGCATAGCTTTGTTTTAAATTTTCATCATTTTGCTAGCTTGGATACAATAGTTACTATGATATAATAGTAATGTATTATATAAAAGAATTTTTATTTCTAGTGGTAGCTTTAATCTGTTTAAAATGCCGACAATTTTAGAAAACTTGTTTGATATAATTATTGTCAGAGTGTTTTTTTTTCAATTTATGTTTGTATATAAAGTCAGTCCTTAAGCGTGTTATTCATCCACTCGTCCTATGTTTATATTATTTATGTTGAGCGAAAATGTGTATTTAATTTGATTAGGCATTTGAAAGGTCATATATTTAGATTTGTTATGATAATTTATTAATATTAAGCCATTCCGTATTTTTAGGAGTTCATCGTTGACTGCAGATACAGTGCTTTTGTTTGGTATAATGCCATTAAAGGATTTGATTTTGATGGTGCTAAATAAGGTGGTGTCGTCGGCATACATAATAAAATTAAGTTTTGTTAGAGAGAGAGAGGGGGTAGGGAGAGAGAGATATGGAGAGAGAGAGAGAGACAGAGAAAGAGAGAGAGAGAGAGAGAGAGAGAGAGAGAGAGAGAGAAAGAAATATATATATATATATATATATATATATATATATATATATATATATATATATATATATATATATATATATATATATATATATATATATATATATATATATATATATATATATATATATATATATTATTATAAATAACAATCTAAGTAATTATAGTTGTTTAGATGACTGTACAAATGTCACGAGTGAGTGAACACCCAATGCACTGAGATGAGATTAAACCTACGGTGAGTAATGCTGCAAGTGCGACTAATTGTTTTGATGTTATTATCAGTTCGCAAAAACAACCGACAAAGTCAATCGTAGAAATTACCAGAAAGTTTGTTTTCACGCTGCCAGTGTTAAGTCATGCTTTGATCCCGGATTTGTCTCTTGGTACATACACTAGAATTGTTAAACCATGAACTGGATTTCACTGAACAAGTACACGTCTGAATACGTTTTAACATATTTTCAATTCTTCCTTCACTGGTGCTGATTTTCTTAGTGACAGAAAATTACTTAGATTGTCATATAAACCTATATTCCTGACTGACACGCATAGAGAACCGGAATGTTCATTTGGCTAGAGAATACGATGGAATAATCTACTTTACCTGAACAAAATGTTTTGTTAAATTACATTTATGTATCCTTCGCATTTTGTGCCATGTTAGTATGATATAAAGATAATTTATGTGCCACTTGTAAATATGTGACACTTGTAAATATGTGACAATGAAATCGCAGATATCAGGTAAACGATGGCAATTTCCATAACTATTCGAAGTAGAAAATAGCATTCTAAAACCGGCCAAATGCGCTCTCAGTTACAATTGATCGTGAATTCGCTTCGCACGCACGTTTGAGCGCTAACCACTGCAGATATCCTTTCATCCCTCGTGTAATACCGTTACTAAGAAGAACCGTTTGCAACTACAATAAAGGACATCACGCCAGTTGTTTACTGAGAAAACCTTTTTCAACACAAAGCATCTTAATTTCATGGCCCGCGCCATACTGTTAAATATCCCTACACCAGTAGTGCCAGTAGTCTAGCAACATTCGCTCACCTAATTAAAATATATTTGTAAACGCCTAGTCCTACATTTGCCAGTGATATATGACCATGTTCTCTGGCTATAAACGCAGCAAAATATGTTGGCCTTTGTTTACTAAACTCATCCCGTTCTGACTTAGCAGCTAGTTGGCATTGCTTCCGATCGTCCTTCGATTTCGGTCGAAGGTACTTAATGCGTCTCACCAGACGTCAAATAAACATGTCGCCCAATAAACATGTCAGTCGCCAAGAAAATAGAGGTTTGGGCAGAATCACCCGCCACAAATTCTGAGAAAACTACAAGTGTGAAATTCTTGGTTGTAGTTGTGTTTAGTGTTTGTTGACTCTTTTAGGTACATTGTCAAAATGCAAACCATGACTTTTGTTTTGTTTTAAATTAACGTAACGTGTCCGAAAATTAACGTGCCAATACTACGATTCGGTTCAAGGTTTAACGTTTAAGTTGGCTTCGTAGCAACGGCTAATGACGACTAATGGAAATAACGTGTGCAAGCCCACATTAATGACACATACTTTAGCGCAGCAGATCGTAATTCTCTCATACGTGTAGGTATGCTGTTTAATGGTGTGATGTTTCT
>BSQZ01000040.1:1060098-1062598 GCA_033239005.1 Lamellibrachia satsuma
CCGCTCCCGGGACACCGTACACAGCACCGACAATCTTACTCAATGGTATGCCACTTAACCTCGCTACCACCTTTAAATACCTTGGGAGCACCATCGCAAACGACTGCAGCCTCGACAAAGAACCGTCAGTTCGAATTCTGACGGCCTCTGCCGCGTTCGGACGACTACGCGAACGATTATGGAACAAACACAATATCAAGCTTGTAAAAATGCAAGGTCTTCAGAGACATTCACGCTGTATAGACGTCATATTCAGCGATTGTCACAGGTACACCTACGCCACTTACGAGCCATCCTGGGAAACAGGTGGTCAGACAGGGTGACCAACAATGAAGTACTGTAACGTGCCGATATGCCGAGCATCGAGGCAATGCTTCTAAGCCGGCAACTTACCTGGACCGGCCACGTTGTACGGATAAATGACGACCGACTGCCTAAGACAGTTCTGTACGGCGAGCTATGGCGGGCAAAGCGAAATGTTGGAAGACCACACTTACGCTACATGGATAGCACAAAGCGACACCTCAACGCCGCCGATATCAAACAAGAGGCACAGTGAGGAGATGGCGTAGGATAGCAGCGCATGGCGTACGGCCGTCCAAAAAGGAGCCGCAAAAGCCGAAACCAAGAGAGCAACCAACCAACTTAAAGCTAACAACCAATCACTGGACAAAACAGCAGATATATAATTTTCGCACGAAGTAGTAAATAATATCTTACTCCCAAGAAGATTGCGGGACGTGATATCACAATACAACAGTATGACATGATACAGGTGTTTTATCGCAATTATCAGTGGATTGTGTGTACGTTTCTCGTGTGCACAAATGCTATCCAATTCCAAACTCCCCACCAGTGGCGCCACATAGTGAATGTAATTTAAGTAACAATTTCACCACTGGCACAAATTACATTTGATGTCCAGATTCTACACATCGTCATTTAACTTGGTAAACTCCTAAGATTTTTCAATAAATCTCTCAATTCCAAGTGCATACAATTGTGGATACTGTTTCCTTAAAAAATGTGTATAGGAACAAAATAACGTTCGTTTTCGTTTGAAGCTACGCTACGCAGTAAATTTTTCCCCAAGGCTCACCAACAATGTCAAATTCCACTAAAGAAAAGTGGTTGTACAAGGAATCTTTCGATAAAAATAATAGTTAATCAACTACAAGAACACATCTATGGTGACTGGTTGCTCGACGAATGGTCCTACGTCACTCAAAAGGAGATACTATAGTAGTATGACAGCCATGACGCAGTGTCTTATAGAGTTCTTATAATATTTTATTGCTGGTTCGACAGGAGCCCATACTGATAGGAACAACTTACTAAAACATAATATTTCAAAATGTAATGTCATAGCAAACACCACGTGTCATTGTATCAATCACTCCCATAATGTCAACACTGTAGTGTTGGGCACTGCTAGTTCCCACACGTGTAGCTTTTTGAGAATAACGTACGCTCCCTAGGAGACAGCAAAGTGACGACATATTGAAAATTGAGTGTGACAGCCCAATCAATTGTTTGTGCAGAAAATAGAAAGGTTCAGGGAAAAGTGTGTTGAATAACATTATATTTAGAACATGATAAACCACTGGAGTGTGTGACACCATTTGAAATACTTCATAGGACACGGCTTAAAGACTAGTTTTGATACTTGAGTAATGGTACATAGTGTTTGGGGAAGCGACATGTTATGCGTTACAAAAAAGAAGTTAAATGTGAAAAATAAATTACAAATAACACACTCCAGCTCGGACATCGTAATTGATGGTTGCGCTGTTCTGTGCTGTGCAGTGCTGGGCTGGGCTGTGCTGGGCTGGGCTGGGCTTGGCTTGGCTGGACTGGGCTGTGCTGTGCTGGGTTGGGCTATGCTGTGATGTGCTGTGTTGTGCTGCGAGCGAATTACTGCAATATAGTGGGATGCGATAGAACAGTGTAGAAGCGCCCTCTCAACTGAGACGACCAGGCTTACAATCCACCTACTACCGTGAAAAGCTGGACACATTTCGTTCATATGAAATTGCCTCGGTTCACTCAGCTATATCAACGAGTACCTGGCAATATACAGTGATCGGGGTTCAACGAAAGAACTGCTCTCTCGCAATAATTGCAGCGTGGCTATGTGCTTTCGACATACATTGAAATGGTGGTTGCACGAATACGTACGCCAGAGACAACGTATACAGCGCCCCGACCAATGACTGTTTAGGATCTTAGTGTCGGTTTTACAGGTCGGTTGCACAAGGCCTCGGCCTAGGATGTGTCCCCATTTAAAACTCAACACATAATTGCTACGGCAGTACGTGGTACTGATAGTAACAAACGACATTGGCTAATAGTGAATGGTCGTGTTCCTATTCCAAATAATATTTGCTGGGTAATATCAGAACACTAAATGATCAGAATGTGATTGTCTTGACGTTACGCGCTGTTGCCTGTACCCGTTGTACTGTTATTCACTCAATTATATTCACATATATGACGTGTC
>BSQZ01000040.1:1070098-1077598 GCA_033239005.1 Lamellibrachia satsuma
CAAGTAGATATGATCTACGTTTTTTCAGAAAGCTTCCGATAAAGTTCCACACCAAAGAATACTATTCAAATTAAAAGCCCGCGGCATCGGGGCTCACATATTCATATGGATAGTAAAATGACTGACAGAAGACAACGTTTTGTAGTTTCAAACTAGAAACTAGTTTTGAGTGGCATACACCAAATATCAGTATTATGACCTTTATTATGTTATTCAATTTTGAAAATGTTAATACCTACACACAAGACACCGGAAGTAGGATGTAAACTATAAAATGGGAGATTACAGCATCAAAGAAAAGGAAGTGTGCTATTGCATGCAGGCAAAAGGCAGTGTGGTATTGCAGCTTCAAATGGTAATCAAAGTATTGCGTTGATTAGAAAAAAGAGCTGATTATACCTATGTATAAAGCAATGTATCAGCCTCACCTAGAATACTTGTATACACTCACTTACGAAAGAAAGAAGAACTAGAGGATTCGAAGTAGCATTACTAAAGGAACAGTGTAGATTAAATATAACAAAGTACTTCAGAAGGGCAGGTTACACATAGTTATAAAATTGTTGGATAATCAAAGTATTGCGTTGATTAGAAAAAAGAGCTGATTATACCTACGTATAAAGCAATGTATCAGCCTCACCTAGAATATTTGAATACACTCACTTACGAAAGAAAGAAGAACTAGAGGATTCGAAGTAACATTACTAAAGGAACAGTGTAGATTAAATATAACAAAGTACTTCAGAAGGGCAGGTTACACATAGTTATAAAATTGTTGGATTCTCGATAGGCCAATGGCTTCCTTGTCCACTTGACATTGGATGCCAATTGTGTTAAATCTCGTTAAATATGATAATGACCAGTGGCTACACGAGGTGGCTACACGAGGTGGCTACACGAGGTGGCTACACGAGGTGGCTACACGAGGTGGCTACACGAGGTGGCTACACGAGGTGGCTACACGAGGTGGCTACACGAGGTGGCTACACGAGGTGGCTACACGAGGTGGCTACACGAGGTGGCTACATGACGTGAGGCCACGGTGTATACATGTTTCTAAACTTACTAAGACACTAGTTTACGCGTGTAACGTGTTTGGGTCTTTGTTTTTCGAGGCATTCCGTCCTACTGTTTGTATTTAGTTAGCATTACCCACCCTGCGCAAGGCGACCGATGTTTTGTGTCCGGGAGTGACACTGAAGCCGGCGTCCTCCGGGAAAGGCATATCGGTCTGGTTGTGGACGATGACGCGGATACCAGCGGCGTCAGATATAGAAGGGATGTACTGGTCCTGCTCGATGTACATCTCGAGGCTGAGACCTGTCTCGTCAAAACACACGTGGAATTGGTAAAGCCGAACAGTCGAGATTAGTTTCATATCATTATGCTGAAATTGCAAACGTTAATTTCCAACTGTCGAATTAGTGTTCGTAGTCTAATGCTAGGCGTACAAGCTGAACTTTTGTTGTGAGTCCCGTGTCTGTGTGATCGCGCATTTCACAAAATTGTTTTCCCGTGATTAAATCTTCGAATCGGTTCAACAACTGTTTCGCCGACCAAATCAACACGCAACTCGAGTTTTGTTGAGTTGTGGACCAGTGTGCATTGCATGACTAGTCGATTTGAATTCAAATAAACTCACGATGATCAACAAAAGTTTAGCATTATAAGTATAGCATTATACTCACATGCGTCGGGCCGTGTAACTGGTGCGTCCTCCGTGTGGCGTAATCGTTTATGCTGCTTTTAACAAGTTGAGCAGATCGTTTTGGTAAACTACCCTTTCCGTTGAAGGAGAACGCAATTTAAGGTGTACTTTGTGTACAAAAAGAAATAATATGTCAAGATGGGTGCGTTTGACAGCAAACCATTAAGTCGTGTCACGGGTACAATATTGTAAGACATTGTCACCAGTAATAAAGCAAGAAGAAACAAAACACACTGATTATGTTTTCTGACGTAATGGCAGAACGTGTGTAGATAATGATGGAAAGAATAGTAGACAAGAGAAAAAGCATTCGGCATCGACAAAAGTGAGAATATAGAAAAGAACACGTATGCGTGCGTGTGCAAAGAAGTATAACTAGAAACGAATGAGTCGTATCTTCTAATCGTATTAATGCTGTTTTTAAGCCTATGAAATACATGTCATTTATTTGTAGATCCAACTAAGAGAAAACCGGGAAGCCCCAGCGGAATGTACAACTAAAGATGTCAGTTTCACTGTAGACGTTTTTCCATAGATCGATTATAGAACGCAAAGATTTCGCAGCGGACGGTGGTTATAACGACGTTATACTACTTGCGAAGAACTCACCGTACACGGGTCCAGGGTTACTGAGCATCAGTGTCTTGTTGGTGTTATCCGCGTTGAATGTGAAGCAGTTGCCGTAGAGATGATTGCTGAACATGGTGAAGTTTCTAGGGAAAACATTTCACACTAGGTGTCAGCACCGATTACGACTAAACTACGATTGTGTGCTGTACTACCCCATATAAAAATATAACACAACTCAATGTAAGGTCACCAATACATAATTGTATAAATAACATAAACCTGACAGCTAGATAGCCTACAATAACGAAATGTACTAGAAGTAGTACTAAGAGAAACATTAAATCTTCATTGAGCTCTGATCGTGCACTCGAGGTCGCACAATGTTGGTTAAAAACCAACTACTGGTCGAAGTAGGAGATGCATTGCATGCGTATATATACACATGTACCGTTACGAAATAAAAGCTTACATAACAAGAAACGTGCCAATTACTAACACAAGATATCTGATATTTTTATATCGAACAAGGTGACCTTTAGTTGGTATGAAACGTACTTTGGCGAACACTTCAGTCCATTCCACGTGCAGGACAACAACATCGTGTTGAGTTGGTGGCCGATGATGCGTCGCTGGTCGGGTGTCAGTTGGGCCGACAGCGTCAAGTAGGACTGCATCGCGGAAAAGTCGTCGGTCTCTTTCTCGAAGTCCTGCTCTCCTGTCCACTCGTCAAACGCCGGAGGCTTGTCAGTTTTATTGAATGACGAGGATTTCTGAAACCACGTTCAAATAATATGTGGGCCGTGCAGGGCCGGCCTGCAGCCCGCAGCCCGCTGACTCGGGCCGAGCCGGGCCTCTACAAAATTGCACCGGCCGGGCCAGGCCGGGCCGGGCCTGGGCCTGGGCCTGGGCCTACATTTTGCGGGCCCGGGCCGGGCCTGGGCTAAAAAAATATTATACACATCGAGCGTGGGCCGGGCTGGGCCTAGTATGAGCAGGCCGGGCCGGGCCTTTGGCTGGGCCTGGAACTAATAAAGATATTAATACAAAACCCAGATTTTTTATTGTAATATTAATAAAAACTGATCATAAATTGTATTTCCGTTTAATGAATGTTATGATGAATGAAATGAAATTATTTCTTTAGTATTATATAGTTGCAAATGGAGATCTTGCATGGAATTATGAATGACACCAGTGCTTATTGGAATGTAGTTTAACCTCTTCAACAATTGGATTTCTAATGGTATAATTTTTATTTTTATTTTTTAATAGAAACATTTCATATAATAGCAATGCATAGTATTGCATACAGAGCACACACATTACACAGTACATATTACTACTACATAGTACATACAGAATACATATGTTACAGATGCATGATTGTTGTATGAATGTAGCATTTTGCATAGATCTAATAGTTCATAAGTTCACTTGGCTTTAAGTAGCCAGTCGAAATTTTTACTTTAGACATTTGCAGAGGCAGTATAGCTATGATTAACCATCAACATATCACCCTTTGACCCTACCAGTGGACATTCTATTGTCTTCCCTACAAATCTTGCCTGCCTGAATGACCTGCCCACTGGCAACTGCCCACTGCCCACTGCCCAGTGCCCACCCCAGTTGGTAGTTGGTATTTTCCAATTGTGTTAACTAGTGCTACTGTTTAGTGTTTACAATTTCCCCAGTACTGATTCATTCACACTTGTACTAATTCATACATGTCTGAACCTGTCTGTCTCAGGCTAGTGACTGCAGGCCTGCTGGAAATGCCACTGGGTGTCAGTGCCAGTGGGTGACATCTAATTGAAATATCAATTAATACCAAATTAACTGCCCTTACTAGTAACATTAATTAATTAAATTAAATTAACTTAGTTGAGCTAATGCAATTAACAACTTAAATTAGTGTTATGGTTTGCAATAGGGTAAAGTTAGGGTTAGATATAAAAAAAAACTCCTAATCTAACCATAAACCAATAAATTAAATATATATATATATATATATATATATATATATATATATATATATATATATATATATATATATATATATATATATATATATTTATATATATAGTTATGATACTTAATAGTAATTACAATCAAAAGTTAGACAGCAGTCTAGTAGACATTATACAATATTCATATATTATTTTTTTTTTTTTAATAAAACAATACGCATGTATTACAGTTTATTTGTGTTTCGTTTTTATTAGAAAATAATAGGTTTATCTTTTTAAAAAATTAACGGGCCGCTGGCTTACCCGTCTTTGGCCCGCGGGTATGGGTCAGCCCTGGGCCTGAAACGTGCGGACTGGGCCGGGCCTGGGCCAAACATTAACGGTCTGGGTAGGGCCTGGGTACGGGCCTGGGCCGGGCCTGGGCCTATATTGTAGCTTTTGTGCCTGGGCCGGGCTGGGCTTGAAGAATGTTTGTGGGCCTGGGCCGGGCCTGGATTCTAACTGCTAATTGCGGGCTCAAATCATAGGCCCGTGCAGGGCACTAGTATGTACGTATGTATGTATGTACGTACATACGTACGTATATATGTATGTATGCATGCATGTATGTATGTGTGCGCGCGCGAGCGCGCGTGTGTGCGCATACCTTTTTGAAACAAGCTAAGACATCGCCCGCGTGCAAAAGCGCCCCCTCGCGGAGGGGATTCAGGTTGCATATGGTGACGGCAGGAAACACGAGTTGGCCTGCTTTCTGATAAAGCGTCTGCGTCTTCACGGGGTAAGTGTAATACTTCATAACGGCAGTGGTGACCTGCCACGTCATCAGCACTGCACACAACATCAACATGTCAACGTTATGCCTTATTCCTAACCTGATATACCTAATTTATGATAAACTCCTAAAAGGATGTGGTTTGACCGTAGATACGTAAATGAGGAGAGCAGACCATACAGAAGATTTTTAATATGTAATGGTATAAAACATTATGAATAAAAGGAGGTCGAGGAACCGAAGGACACGATGTAGCGGTAGTAAAAGAACAGAGTATATTGGATGTAAGAAAGTATTCCTTATCACCGAGGACAATAATTGCATTAACAAAATATTGTCACATAGCTCGTAAGGTCGGGTTACACATATATGAAGAAAAACATGTATGCCCTCGATAACTATTTTCACTTTGGGTGGCAACTATGTGATATTCATGACAACCTACGGACAATTACCAAAATGTTTTTGCACTGAACAAACCTGACGAGCAACAAGGCCTGTTGAAACGGTAACGTTGCAATCACTGCAAAGAAAAC
Source organism: Lamellibrachia satsuma (assembly GCA_033239005.1). NCBI lineage: Eukaryota > Metazoa > Annelida > Polychaeta > Sabellida > Siboglinidae > Lamellibrachia > Lamellibrachia satsuma. Next base: position 1,075,652 of record BSQZ01000040.1, read on the forward strand.
TCACCCGTTCCCCCGAAAACAACGAGGATCCAGAACATTTTCCGAGCCAGATTCCGAGCACGTCCGATGTTCGGCACCCCTTGCACGCCCGTCTCCATGGCTTTGTCTTTCATCAACGTCCACATCGATGGTGTAGTCTTCTTTCCAGCCTCTCTGACCTCATTGTCAGCTGCTACATGGTCGTCACTCATTCTGAGAGTCAGAATAAGAACAATGAAAAGAGTTCTGAAAATGGGATCGCAACCATTGCTTATATAGCACTGTTTACATAGCATACATAGCATCACTTTGTACCCTACATAGCACCACCGTGCGTCCTACTTCGCAGTTAACATTGCATCCTACATAACAACATCGTGCGCCCTACTTGGGATCATTTTGCACCCTACATAGCATTACCCTGCGCCTTACTTTGCATCACTTAGCACCCTACATAGGATCACCGTGCGATCTAGTTAACAACACTTTGCACCCTACATAGCATCACCGTGCGCCCTACTTAACAGCACTTTGCACCCTACATAGCATTATCTTTTGCTTTATCATTTTATTTACTTGTAATGTAACGTATATGTGTTTATGTGTAACTTTCTGTAAACACACGTGGGCGGGCATTAACCCCGAATTTGTTGATGCATAAATAAAGTTTTATTATTATTATTTATTACACTTTGCATCCTACTTAGCATTACCGCTCATCCTACACATCACTCACCATCGCATACACCTTTTATAGCAACGCGATGCACCACGCATACGTAAACAACCATGCACCATACTTTTCGTCACACCGCACCCTGTAAAGCATCACTGTGTTCTCTACATATCACCACAGTGCACTCTACGAATAATCACCGTGCACTGTACATAGCCTCACCGTGCACTCTACATAGCCTCACCCTGCACTCTACATAGCAACACCATGCACCTTATATAACACCACTTAGCTAATTAGACGCCTGTACAAATGTCACGAGTGAGTGAACACCCAATGAGACGAGATCAAACACACGGTGTGTAATGATGCAAGTGCGGCTAATTGCTTTGATGTTATTATCAGTTCGAAAAAAAAATAACCGACAAAGTCAATCTCGTAGAAATTACCAGAAAGTTTGTTTTCAGGCTTCCAGTGTTAAGCCATGCTTTGACCCCGGATTTGTCACTTGGTAGTGCATACACTAAAATTGTTAACCGAGTTTAATAATAATAATAATAATAATTGACTTCTATGGCGCCTATATCCTCAGGAACCTGAGCTCAGAGGCGCAACAAAACAGAATCAGTAGGCGTAATCGTAAACAAGGACGCGCAAAAGTCAGTATCAGAACGAGGGACAACCGAACATTTATGGTGGGAATGCAATTTGGAATAGATATGTCTTGAGTTTTTTACGGAAAATAGCAATAGTTTCGGATGTTTTCAAAGCGATAGGGAGTTCATTCCAGACCCTAGGCGCATCGACAGAGAAAGCACGTTTACCCAAGTTAAGTTTTGTTTTAGGTACAATAAGTTGTTGTGAAACTGATGATCTTAGCTGCCTAGGGATATTTGAAAGATGCAGGAGACTAGCCAAGTAGAATGGTTGTTGTGTAAATAGAGCACGATATGCAAGAGTGGACAGCTTAAAATTAATTCGATAAGAAACTGGAAGCCAGTGTAACTGTTTAAGTAGTGGTAGTGACGGTGAAAACCGAGGCGCCCTGAGAACCACACGTGCCAGACAATTTTGTACTCGTTGGAGTTTAGCCAAGTCTCTTTTAGCAATGTTGTTTAGTAGTGAATTGCAATAGTCAAGACGGCTGCTAATTAGTGCCGTTGATATTGTTTTAGCAGTAGATGTAGATATGTGACGCCGAATTCGACGAAGATCACGAATATGATAGAAACAGGATTTACATACTTGAGAGATATGCTGGCGAAAGTTGAAATCACTGTCAAAGATAACAC
>BSQZ01000040.1:1082598-1140098 GCA_033239005.1 Lamellibrachia satsuma
GTGTGTGTGTGTGTGTGTGTGTGTGTGTGTGTGTGTGTGTGTGTGTGTGTGTGTGTGTGTGTGTGTGTGTGTGTGTGTGTGTGTGTGTGTGTGTGTGTGTGTGTGTGTGTGTTTGTGTGTGTGTGTGTGTGTGTGTGTGTGTGTGTGTGTGTGTGTGTGTGTGTGTGTGTGTTTGTGTGTGTGTGTGTATGTGTGCGTTTGTGTGTGTGTGTGCATGCATTTGTGTGTGAGTGTGTGTGTGTGTGTGTGTGCGTGTGTGTGTTTGAGTGCGCGTGCGTGCGCGTGTGTGTGCGTAAGTACTTGCGTGATTGTGGACATTAACTCACCATATATGCAGATATTTAGTTCTTTTTATTTAATGTTTAATTATATTATACCAATTATATAACAAGCTTCTATTTTCAGACTGTCTGTGATATAAATTTGTAAAACATAATGGACTTTCACAGCGTTTCTTTTTATGTTCGTCAGACTTTGCCAACGACGCCGGAATCCATGGAGGGTATTAACCACCTTGCTCAAGGCGACGGACGTTTTGTGTCCGGGAGTGATGCTGAAGCCGGTGTCCTCCGGGAAGGGCATCTCCGTCTGGTTGTGTACGATGAGGCGGACACCTGCGGCGTCAGACAGACCGGCACTGTGCGTCCTGTTCGATGCACATCTCCAGATTGAGACCTGTCCCGTCACAACAGACGTGAATCTGTACGGCCGAACTGTCGAGATTAGTGTCATATCATTATGCTAAGGCTGACCATAATATGAGTCTCGTGAGTGTGCGCGTGCGTGCGTGCATGCATGCATGCGTGCGTGTGTGCGTGCGATTTTGGCGTGAATTTGTGTATGTTTCTTTAATACCATAAGCAGCCCGCTTTGGCAAATATCCTGTAGAATGAGAACATATGAGAGAACATAGAGTGTATATGTTGTTGTATGTGTACAGATGAGGAGCTTGCATGGATCAAGTGACATGTCAATGAGCTGGATTCTTTTGAAAGCAGAACATTATGTCGGATCGTAGGTCAGTATCGTAGGGCACGATCACTAGTGCGGAAGCGGGCAGCGGAAACTTATTGCATCGTCTGAATGGTAATGGTTGAGATGGGTCGATGCATACATAGATATTAGATGATGCAATAATATTTTTTTAAATGCAGCTGAATAAAAAATACGAAATACAAAATGATTGTGCTATTATGGTTCTAGTCTTCAAAAGCTGAAGTTCTTAGATTAGCACAGAACGCAAACAGTGTGTAATGTATAGTTAGCACATAATAGCTCCCCGTACAGTGGTCTAGGCTTATTGAGTACCAATGACCTTTTGGTGGTATTTGCGTTGAAAGTGAAGCAGTTGCCATAGCGATTGTTGTTGAACCAATGACATTTCTAGAGAAGCGGCAATGTTGAGGATACGTGCGCTAGGTGCCAGCACCGATCATGACAGCTGCGATCAGTATTATACAATCCTTCATATTTACTGCATTATCATGAATATGTGAATACAGAAATCACATAGACATGACAGTAATATTAACTACATGAAAGTAGTGGTCGAAATACAAAAACATATACAATTAGATAGGCTTAAAAACAAATATGTTGTGTGATACGAACGTGCATATATTGGTATTAATGGAATATCTTTATTGGAGATCAATTCATTAATTGTTATATTATATATCAGGCACTGCCAGATTAGAAAGCTAATAAACATTTAATAGTTGTTTTTGGAATATCCTGTTTTTACAGACCAAGCTGGCGAAGAAATAATAAAAGTTTGGATTTTGGTATAATGCTGTCGCACAGTATTGGCCGTCCTGGTTGGCTAACAATCAATCACTGGACAAAACTGCAGGTATATGACATGCGTAATATTATGAAGATGCACACAGTCTGCACAACGGCTGGAACAAAATATTCGATATTCCTGGAACTACACAAGTGCAACACAATATCGAACATATACTTAAATTCTTGAGAATCCTACAATAATGGCGAATATAGTGTGTATGTAAGATGCATTTTTGCACGAAGTAGTAAATAATATCTTACAACCAAGACGATTGCGGGATGTGATAGCACACTGCAACAGTGTGGCGTCACATAGGTGTTTTATCGCAATGATCAGTTACGTACGTTTCTCGCGTGCACACATGCTATGAATTTCCAAACTCCCCACCAGTGGCGCCACGTAGTGAATGTAATTTAAGTAACGATTTCACAACTGGCACAACTTCTATTTGATGTGCAGATTATGCACACAGTCATTTTATTCCAAGTTGTGTCAGTAAAACTCTCATTTCCAATTGCTTATAAGTGTGGATAGTGTTGCCCCGTCAACATGCCACTCCGAACTGTCCATTTTGAATTTATAATCAACTTGTGGTAGCGATGACATGCTGAGTGGCGCCACCGTCGGGAAGTTTGATATGCTATGTGTAACAAGTCGTAAACAACAATGGCGTCGCCAAGCCTACCAATCAGTAATGCCACTCCTCCAGACGTCCATTTTACATGTGTACTCAAGTTGTGGCTGTTGTGATATAATCAGTGGTGCCTCGATTGGGGAGTGTGATCGTTGCAACTCCGCCAGTTTCCGGACATTCTGTCAAATTCCACACTCTCCAACAATTGCGCCATTCACCATATAATAAATGATCACGCATGCGCAGATATTCTTTAAAATTCATCTACTATTATAAAACAAATGCAATTAAATCTACGGAAGGATAAACGTACAAGTAAAACGTACGACGGACCAAGTACAAACATACCCATGATATATGTAGTGATAATTCACACCTACCTAGTAACATATTACATAAGAAACAACCTAAGGGAGACCATTTTACTCAACTTAGTAATTAGAACACCCCAATAAATGTAGCAAGGCAAACGTATCGCTGCCGTCCACCGTCACAAACACACTACACGAACGTTCAACTGTTGATGTTGTTATGCTTCCCAGAGCTACATCGAAATTGGAATATTTTTAGCAGTGACTGACCATTCAATCTATAATGCCCTACCTCGATTTATAGTAATTGTCATAAACATTGTGTAGTGCTAGATCAATTATCACATGTCAAACAAATGCCAAACGCTTCTTCAGGTACTGTATATAATGGAATCGTTTAGATGCACTCGATCCGTCACGGTTCGCTGCACATCAAACGACACCGTGCGTGTCGTGACTGTAGTCACCTTACAAACACTCAACTATGCTAATAGAAAAATTCGTCATTGCAAACATGTGGACAAAACTACAAAGGAAACACCGGAATATGTTGATGATCACAGTAAATAGTATTAGTACTGTGAGCCTACAATTGTTCGTCATCGTGTGGCCTTCCACTATCAGATATGTGTTTATGCTCTTTTCAAACGTGTTGCTAGCATTTATACAGCCAGCATTCAATGTTTTACGATCATTTACCATCCGACCAATATCTTTAAAACCCGTTAATATTGTATGAGTTTGATATCATCTTGGTTTACTGTTCTCTGGTGTTGCCAACCAGTAACGTATTTAAGGGGAGGCCACTGAGCCATGCCCTGGTTGATGCCAGTTCAGTCGGGCTTGCAGCATTGTTCGTTCAGGAGAAGCTGGCCGTTGTGTACGGGAGCCGACCATTGTCTGACGTGGGGACTACAGTCAGACGCAGCGTGAACCTCTGGGGTAGTATGGGCCTGTGAACACTTCGACAAGTTCGTCAATGGAGTGCCTCAATTCACAGTCATCAGCGACCACCACTGGAGACCATTTGGAAGAAGCCGAGACCACCACTTCGGATCGAGCGTTCGGGACTTCGTCTCCAACCAAACAAGATGGTCATCACGTATCAGCCCGGTGCAGGCAACCCAGCCGACTATATGTCCCGGCATCCAGCAGGACATGGGACCCTGCACAGCCGTGAGCAACACATGGCAGAGCACTATGTGAACTCGGACGCCTCTACAGCCATGCCGATTGCCATGAAAATCGAGGAAGTCAAGCGGGAAACAGCCAAGGAGAGCACACTTCAGGCTGTGGTCAGTCAGGTTCGGTCCATCATGTGGTACGACACTACACAGCATCAGGGCACTGCTGTCGACCAAGCAGCTCCCTCAATCTACAGCAGAGTGGGAGATACACTAACATTCAATGAGAGTGGGGACCTGGTGATGCGAGACTACAGGATTGTTGTCCCTAGAACACTTCAACACCGCGTAGTGGAGCTTGCGCACGAAATGTATCTGTAAGACCGAAGCCTTGCTTCGTACCAAGGTGTAGTTCGCATGTGTAGACTCTGTACAAAAGAAGCAGTGAAGCGCTGCATTCCTCGTCAGGCGAATACTGCTCGTAAAGAGACAGAACAACTATCCATGTCGCCGCCGCCCACAGGGCCATGGTCAGAAATCAGCATATTTTTTGTGGGCCGCTACCCACAGGAGAGTATCTGTATCGTCATAACTGAGTAATTATCACGGTACCCAATCGTAGAGTTCGCGAGGAGCACTTCCGCATAGACCGTGATCCCTGTGGTAGACAGGGTGTTCAGTCTGTTTAGTTTCCCGGAAGTGGTGAAGACAGACAACAGGCCTCTGTTTAATGAGCATATCTGGAAGTCCTTTCTAACGGAGTGTGGGGTCCACCATCGCAGGATAACCCCCTCTGGCCACAGGCCAAAGCGCAGACAGAGTGTTTCAACAAACCGCTAATGAAAGCGTTGAAGGCCGCTAGCATCAACGGGCTAGCATGCCGCACTGAGATGTAACGAATGCTGCGAGCCTTTCGCAGTACGCCACACGTAACGACATCCTTCACACCGCACAGGCTAATGTTTGGCATACGATGTTGCCAGAAGTGGTACAATGGCCGCAAAACTTGAAGGATTGTGCCGAAATGAAGGCAAGGGCCAAATTGGCGATGTCGCGCTCGTACGGTAGCGCAAGACAGGGAAACTGTCTACACCGTTTCACCCCAGGCCGTTGGTCGTTACCAGCCGAAAGGGCTCCAACGTGACGGCAAGTCGTCAAAATGGGTCACTCGTGACGCGAAACACGTCCGTGTTTCACAGACTGCCACATGAAGTAGGAGATGACCACCCAGTGACCGACGACGAGGATACCGAGGACGAGACAGAGATGGCAGTACCTCCAGAGCCACCAGTTCCTTGGCGAGATCGCGAAAGGGTGACACCGCTTGTTTTGGGGAGGGATGCAATATAGTGACCGTCAGGTGCTGCCACCTATTGTAGTATGCGTTGTCCATTTATGGTAGGCAACTATTCCAGGTGAGACTAACGGAAATAAAAGTACAGTGATTTATCGGCTGTTCAACGACGCATGCGTCTGGCTCTTCCTTCGTATCAATAAACCCTTACAACACAACATGCACGAGACGTTCGTCAGGCTATAAGCGGTTACCATGGTTACCAATAAGCAAATTAGTTGAACAAATATTTTAAAATTTGGCAATGGACTGTCGAAGGTTGCTGATATATAAGTATATATGTATTATCGAGGAGCATGCCCACCCTCTGACTCCAGTTATGTGACATTAGATGGTCGTTTAAGCCAGGTGTTTAAAATATTGACGTCTTTATTCTTTGACAACCAATATAAATAACAATAATTAAGTGTACGATAGTGACAACAACAACAACACCAATACTAAGTGTACGATAGTGACAACAACAACACCAATACTAAGTGTACGATAGTGGCAACAACAACACCAATACTAAGTGAAAAGTGCTTTGAACAGTCGCAAATAGTGGACATCGCGTTATGTAAGAACATACTTTTACAACAACACTACCACACGGCGACGATGACTACAACCACCACCACAACCAATAAAAATAATACTAATAACAATAACATTTATTTTGTCAAACTAATGTCAACGGATGGTCTTAAAATCGAGTAGAACTTGATGCGGGTATGAAAATGCGTGTCACCAAAAATGCATATAAATGATATTGGGTTGGCACGTCTCTTGCCATAGGCACGAATTGCATTACATGCTAATCAGTGTAAGCAATGTAAATACGAGTTACTAACCCATCAAGCATGACGTTATCCGACAAAATACAATATTTTTCTACAAGTGTACAATAATACCATTCAATGATGACGTTTGAATGTCATTGCCTTAACAGATGTGCTTAAATTAATTTTGCACAAGGCGGATAATTTGTCACTGATGCACATGAGAATGTCTCGCCGGCACATGTCAAGGCGGTCGCGTCTATGGCTTTAGCGATATCATATGCTCACTTTTCGGGTAGTGCGGGCTCACTTTATGCAAAACACAGACAGAGATGACGTCGTAGACCAGCTCAATGAATTCGAAGAAGGCGATGACTGACACTCCGAGCCAGAGTCCGGCCTGACCGCCCAGGTCCGCGAGCAAGTCCCCAATCTGTCGGACAGAACACGAGACGTCAAAGATGGCATTTCTGTAGCGGATTATTCATGGCGATTTCACTTGCTGACAGAGAGGTAAATTAAATTGCTTGATGAGATAGTCCATAAACACCTGGTCACAGCTAAACTGGGATGTAGAAGTGAGTTTAGAGATCGAGGTGTACTGGGTCCATGACACGTCATTCCATTTCCCTCTGTGTAATATTTTACTTCCACTACACCCCCACTGAATAATACCGCGTGAATAATACTGAATAATAGCTATCCCGCGTGAAAAGTATAATCTTTTTAGCGTTGTTGCCGTCCACACGGCGCGCGGTTTCTGTAGGGCGCAGAAACACAGTGGTTAAAATGTCGAACTCTCAATCGGGAGGAAACTGCCAAATGAAGAGTTATACACTCTTGTTTGTATGTCAAAATTGTCAGAAGACATCAAGATCAGGCGGTGGAGAGTTGGTCGGCCACACATTTAGGAGATATGGGAATAACAACGCAAACATAGCATCGACCTGGCCCCTGAAGGTACAAGGAAAAGACGAAGGCCAAAATCTTGCAAGTGGAAGTAGAGATAAACCAACAGCGATGGATTTCTTGGAAGATGACATATAACGCAGTAGAGATCGTACACAATGACAGAACTTGTTAAGTGGCCTTATGCACCAACCATGGTGCGAAGAAGACAAGTAAGGAAGTAAGGATCAATCAAGAAGACCGGATATTCCTGGCTGTAGACAGCGTTGAACTTATTCCGACATGCCAATTTTTTTAAATCCTTATCTTTGACATGACATTCTGTATAAATCTGGTCCATCACTTCCAGCTTCAGGTTGAGTGTCGCCATCTATCAGCCAACGAAATATACCTAGATGAAACGAAATCCGCCAGTTTTTGTCGGAAATCTGCCTAGGTATCTTAGTGCTGACATGGAAGTTTCAGAGCATTGTGTCGAAGGATAATAAAAGTATTGGGTTAATTAGCAGAAATATAACAAACGCGCTAATTATACATATACGTAAAGCCATCGGTAGACCTCGTTTCAAATTCTGCAGACAAGCTTGGAGGCTATATCGTTAAGTTATGCACAATACAAAGGAGAGCAACAAAGGTTATTCCAGAACTGAGATATCTAATTATGATAAACGCCTAAAAGAGTTTGGTTTAACAAGAGACGAGAAGAATAAGAGAATTTGATTTTTTATTAAAACATTGGTGCCAAATTGTTGCTCACGTGTAGAAGAACTTGATGAACTAGAGGACACGAAGTAGCCGTTAGTAAAATAGCGGTGATATTCTTTTTCTAAGGCAAATCTGATCTAAATCACACAAACATCAAATGGCGAAGTCTACACTTACTTCGTACGATGGAGATGTCGCTATTTGTTGATAGTCGAGTTCCTTGAAATAAATATCCACCTTGAGAGCGTTGCTCCTGCAGGAGAAAGGGCAGCCGTCAGATATATCATTGTACAGGCAGAGAGAGAAAGAGAGACATACAGAGAGAGAGAGAGAGAGAGAGAGAGAGAGAGAGAGAGAGAGAGAGAGACAGAGAAACAGAGGAGAGACAGAGAGTAAGATATCGAAACTTGTCATACATACAGGAAGGATGTGGATTACAAATGTGGCAGAGCACAGTAACACGATGTAACACGATTAATATTACAATGACACAAAAACATCAAGTATGTTGCTTGCCTGAGGTACATCTTTCTCCATGTGTCCGTCTCATTGGCGAGCAGATCCCATAAATATTCCGATTTGTCCATCAACTGTTCCATTACTGCATCCTAATAAGAAACATGGAATTTTTTTATGTGACGTTTCATTTGCCTTCGGTTTTCATAATTCTGACAGTTTGTTGTATGACTAGCATGTAAATTCCAGGAGAGTTGTAACCCTATATTTTTGCTATGTATATTTGCCTTGTGTACTATATGTATAGATAAACGTTCAGCGTCTTGTTCTCTGCCTTACGAACGTGCTTCAAAAATGACACAATAAGCTGCACGTAACGATAGCTCTCTATGGATACGTCGCATATGTGTCCCTTTTACAAAGTTATATTGTGTTCGTTTTAATGTTCTTATTCTCGTATAAGGCTAACTATTCGAGTTACATAATGTGCTTGTGTGTGCGTGCGTGCGTGCGTGCCTGCGTGCGTGCCTGCGTGCGCGTGCATACTTGCCTCTTTAACAGTTGACGGCCATTCGGACTGTGATATAGTGTACGAGTACTGAGTCTTGCTGAAAGATAATATATTATTGTTTTTCAATCAATAGTCAGATATTCACTATATATTTAAGTTAAAATGTTCAAGAGATTAGCAAGCCAATACACTTTTGAAACGTTATGGTATTCACAACCAGAAATCCAATGTTTTCATTTCGGGAATTTTGGAATGTCAGAACGGCTTACGTTGAATCAATGTATTTGCCATTGTCTCCGTAGTTTAGCGTCTAAGATTTAAAATATGTCGGTCGATATACATATTACAACGTTCTCAATCGCGTTGTTTGACACTCCACTCCACTATATGTACTTACAAACATTCGACTGGGCATATTTCTTTGCAACCAAGTTTGCCTTCCACGTACTGTTTCAAAATATTCTCCTCGCATGCTCCTGTAACAATCGTACGATACATGAATATATAACAATGTTGACATTAGTACATCCTCTAGCGTCACATTACATTTATTTGTTTGCCTTTTTAATTTTAATAAGTGCACTTTTGCAAGATACTACGTTTTTACATTTATATTGGTGTGTTTTTCTACGACAGTATGCGCATTACTGCCCTGCACGGGCCTATTATTTGATCCCGGCCCGCAATTAGCAGATAAAATCCAGGCTCGGCCCAGGCCCGCAAACTAGAATTTAGGCCCATGCCCGGCCCAGGCCCGTTAATGTTTGGCCCAGGCCCTGCCCGCACGTTTCAGGCCCAGACCCGGCCCATACCCGCGGGCCAAAGACGAGTAAGCCAGCGGCCCGCAAGCCCGCAGCCCGCTAAATTTAGAAAAGGTAAACCTATTATTTCATGATAAAACCGAAACATATATAACATATATCAACTGTAATACTTTGTGCTTTTATTAAATAGCATTACAAAAATATTAATATTTAAATTCCATGTAACTGACACCCAGTAGCATTTCCAGCAGGCCTGCAATAACTAGCTTGGGAGAGATCAGGTTCAGACATGTGTGAACTATTACAAGTGCAAATGAATCAGTACTGGGGAAATTGTAGACACTAAGTAGTAGACACTAGTTAACACAAAGGGTGATAAGTTCATGGTTAATCATGGCTTGATTGCCTCTGCAAATATGTCTAAGGAAAACATTTGGGGCTGGCTACTTCCAGTATCGTGAACTTATGGGGTCATTAGATCTATACAAAAGGCTACATTTATGCCAAATATGCATCTGTAACATTTGTATTCTGTATGTAATATGTAGTAGTAAGATGTATGGGTTTTGTATTAATATTTTTATTAGGTCCAGGCCAAGCCCAGACCCGGCCCAGCCCGCTCACGCTAGGCCCAGGCCCGGCCCAAGCCCGATGTGTTTAATATTTTTTTTCAGCCCAGGCCCACAAAATGTAGGCCCAGGCCTGGCCCTGTCCGAGAAAATTAGTAGAGGCTCGGCCCGACCCGGCCCGCACCGCAGGCGGGCTTGGGCTCAAAGCCCGGCTCGTGCAGGGCACTAATGCGCATGCCTTTGTGTTTATTTACCTTCCTTTTGAGCGCTCATCGAGGCTGATTTGCAGGGAAGCATGTTGGAAATGTTCGCTATGTGCGCGTACGCTGTGATATTGGGTCCGGTCGGATATCTCGCATCGAAACACCCGCAATCCTTCATCAGGTGTATCTGATAACACGTCTTATAACAAGCCTACGACAGAGAGTGAACAAAGTGAGTAATACGTATACCGTGGATGACCAGTCGTCATTATCTACTGACATCCGAGACTAATCATTTTCCATAACTCCTTGCCAAGCAAACATAATGTTGTGGTTCACGTAGGAAATAGAATAGGCAATGATTAAAAGTATTTAATATGATTGTCATCCCAAACAACAAGTTCCAGATGACAAGGAAACCATTGGCTTATCGAAAGTCCAACACTTTTATCATTTATATATAGCCCGCCATAATCAGATATATGTCAATTCTATTTTAAACACGTTCACACTACTAGAATTAGCACAAGACAGTCTGTTCCACTCATTTATCACCCTCTGTGAAAATTAGTACTTTCTCAAGTCCAACGTATATTGTTCCTTAAATAATGCTGCTTTGTGTCCTCTGGTTCTACTGTCTTCTTTAAGTTTGAAGAACATATTCCTATTAGTATCCTCATAACCATCCACCATTTTATTAAACACTTCTATTTGGTCTCCTCTTAGTCTCCCGGTGTCCAGTATTGTCAAACAACATTCTAATAAGCGGTTTTCATAACAAAGGTCTCTCATTTCTGCAATAGTTTTAGTTGCTCTTCGTTGTATTATTTTAGCTTGTCTGTGTCCTTCTTACGATATGGCCTGTATGAGTGTATGCAATATTCCAAATGCGATCTAACTATTGCTTTGTACAGGGGTACAATTAACTGTTTCTCCTTATATGTGATAGTTAATTAGCCCTAGAATGTGGCTTCCTTTTGAAGTAGCAATCCCACATTACTTTGTTTATCTGTATTATTTCTAACCTTTCTGAACACTTTTGTGCCATCTGCAAACTTCAGTACTTTGCTTGATATGTCATCTTCCAAACCATTTATATATAATAAAATAGTATAGGTCCTAAAATTGACTCCTGTGGTACCCCACCCAATGTAAACGGATATAAGTGAAATAAAGGTAGGGTTTTTCTTATCGCTAAACCTAAGCTGTTCTTTAACTTCATATATCTAGCTGATTGTTCACGGATACTCACGGCATCGCTGTAACCAATGGTTGGAATCTCACCGAGAAAACCGTTAACTTGCTTGTTCTGCGTGGTGTCCACGTTCACGCATTTACCATGTGGTGGAGGGGCCTGGGTCACGTCCACCTGGAAGATTGATTATTCACTCTCTCTGTCGTCCATTGTTCGGTGGTTACATTGTGTGTGTGCGTACGCATGTGCGTATGCGTGTGCGTGCGGGCGTTCGTGCGTGCGTGCGTGTGTGCGTGACTGTACACATTCACTCACCATATCTGCAGATTTACGGTTCCTTTTATTTAAAGTTTAATAATATCAATCAGGTATATAAAAGCTTCTAATTTCCGACCGTCTGTTATATAGTGAAATAAATAACATTACGGACGTTCACGGCGTTTCTATTTATGTTCGTTAGACTTTGCCAACGACGCCCGAGTACATTTAGTGTATTACCCACCTTGCTCAAGGCGACCGATGTTTTGTGTCCGGGAGTGATGCTGAAGCCGGTGTCCTCCGGGAAGGGCATCTCCGTCTGGTTGTGAACGATGAGGCGGACACCTGCGGCGTCAGACAGAGCGGCACTGTACTCGTCCTGCTCGATGTACATCTCCAGGCTCAGCCCTGTCTCGGCACAACACAAGTGGATTTGTTACAGCCGATCTGTCGAGATTAGTATCACATCATGCTGCTGAGGCGGACCATAACACTGGTGAGTCTCAGACCTGTCTTGTCACAACACAAGTGGATTTGTTACAGCCGAACTGTCGAGATTAGTATCACATCATGCTGCTGAGGCGGACCATAACACTGGTGAGTCTCAGACCTGTCTCGTCACAACACAAGTGGATTTGTTACAGCCGAACTGTCGAGATTAGTATCACATCATGCTGCTGAGGCGGACCATAACACTGGTGAGTCTCACATTGTGTGCCACATTGGCGTGAATTTGTGTATGTTTCTTTAATACTATGAGCAGACCGCTTTGACAATTTATTTTAGAAGGAGAATATAACTTAATGTCGATTTTGCTGCATGTGCACCGGAGAGTTTGCATGGATCAAGTGAAATGTCAATAACGTGGATTCTTTTGACAGCGGACCATTGTGTCAGATCACAAGAGCAATATCGTAGGACACGGTCACCGGTGCGGAAATAGGATACGGTCACCGGTGCGGAAGTAGGATACGGTCACCGGTGCAAAAGTAGGATACGGTCACCGGTGCGAAAGTAGGATACGGTCACCGGTGCGAAAGTAGGATACGGTCACCGGTGCGGAAGTGAGACCATGGAAACTGATTGATTCGTCTGAATAGTGATGGATGAGATCGTCGATGCATACGTAGATATTAGATGATGCAATGATAATCACGAAAATTCAACTAAGTAAAAAATACGAAGTACAAAAGGTGTGTGCCATTGTGGTTCTAGTCTTCACTGCTGACGTTTTTAAATATATCGATCACAGAACGCATAGAATGTGCAATGGAAGGTTAGCATATACAACTCACCGTAGAGGGGTCCAGGCTTGTTCAGTACCAACGTCCTGTTGATGGTATTCGCGTTGAACGTGAAACAGTTGCCATAGCGATGGTTGTTGAACCAAGTGAAATTTCTAGAGAAACAGCAGTGTTGAGGTTAAGTGCGCTAGGTGTCAGCACCGGTCATGATTTAGCTGCGATTATCATTATATAACCCCTCATAGCGAACATCATAGAATATGGTTTTTGTATTGTCATAAAAATGTGAATACAGAAATAACATAGACATGACAATTAGGTAGAGTTAAAAACAAGTCAGCTTTGAAATCTTACACAGGCGCCCTACTGTTGTAATAGTTATTTTTTAGAATATCCTGCTTTGACTGACCAAGCGAAGACTCTGTGGAAATGGAAATGGCACGGAATGTAACGGTTTGGATTTTGATGCAATCCAGTTGCTCGATTTGGGGCGTATGCGGTGGCTAACCACTAATCACTGGACAGCGCAGCTGATATACAACACGCACAACATGTACCAAGGTTGACTATGCAGAATAACTGGTCTGTATTGACATTCGCACAAGCGAAGATAATTACTACAATTCAGCCTGTACAACGACTGGAATAAAATGTCCCCTGTAATCATACTCGACGGCTGACGGAGTACTACAAAGGATCAAACGCGGTCTACGTCTTTGTTCAATTAGTTTTGCTACTCCGCCACCGTCAGGTACGATTCGCGGGCGACGCACTTCGCAAAGGTGCCATTTAACTTTATTATCGTACACATATTTACAAATAAACAGTAATTATGCCGTACTGACGAATATATTGGGTAAACATGTACGCCGCTAAGGTGCATTTTCGTACGAAGTAATAAATTATATTTTACACTTAAGACGAATTTGGGACCTGATATCATTGTGACGTCATACAGGTGTTTCATCGCAATTATCAGTGTTCTTTTCTTTTACCTTTCATAACTTTAGCCTATCAGTCACTAATGCCATTCCGCAAGACGTCCATTTAAAATTTATAATAAACTTGTGGCAGTTGTGATATAACCAGTTGCGCCACGGTTGGATAGTGTGATCGTTGCGATGTCGCCAGTTTCCGGACATAGTCAAATTCCACACTGTCCAACAGTGGCGCCACTCACCATATGATAAATGACCAGGCATGCGCAGAGATGCATTCAAATGCATCTACTTTTATAAAACAAATGCAATTAAATCTACAGAAGGAAAAACGTACAAAAACAGTCCGTTCTTCTATTATTGAACAACCCTTGACTGTTAGTATGCCATTTAATTGATATAATTATTTACTTTGGCGAACATGACAGTCCATTCCATGTGCAGGACAACAACATCGTCTTGAGCTGGTGACCGATATTCCGTCGCTTGTCCGGCGTCAGTTGGGCCGAGAGTGTGAGGAAGGACTGGATCGTGGAAAAGTCCTCTGTCTCTTTATCGTACATGTCTTCGTCTCCTTCCCAGTCGTCAAATTTCGAAGGCTTCTTATTTGTTCCCTTTGACCAACTTTTCTGAAATCAAATTGAAATAATATGTGTGTGTGCGTGCGTGCGTGCGTGCGTGCGTGTGCGTGTGTGTGTGCGTGTGTGTGTACATATACAGTCGACCCTCGCTATTAAGGTCCCCGTGGGACTGGGTTATGGTGACTTAAATGTCGAAGTGACCTCTGTGCTGAATACGGTCTATGCCAGAGCATCATGGAAACTGCGAAAATTGCTATGGAGCTGCATGTCGATAAGCAGCAATACACATTATTATAAAGGTGTGTGTCTTGTGTGTCGGTGTTATATGAACGCATGGGGAAATTTCCTTTGCTTGCGATCGACATACAATGTGCCGTTCAGCTAACTATCGACGGCTTTTGCCAATGCTGTTTAAATTAAATCGAACTTTGCTATTAATCATAATGTCTGACATATCTCTTTATGATCGCTTCCATTTCACACCAATGTTTATAATCAAACAATTCGTAAATCATTCTACAGTGGCTCCTTTTAGCTAACATGGCGTCATTGTATAGACATCTGACTATACTATGATGAAGAAAGTTTGCCCAGTAACGTGTGGACGTTACGTTTTCTTACGCTACCCATCTTTCTCTGGAACCCGGGCATGCTTCCTAATGCAGTACTACACGTGCCTAATATATTTGTGATTTAGATCGCGAAAATTATGATTCACATATGTGTAATGAAACCAACTTCAAAGCCATTTTACGATCATACGGACTAGACGAGGCGACATCACGTGTCCCCGTAAAATGTACGCACGATCACAAATCAGATTTTATTATTTTACCTTTTTGAATCCAAACATAATCCCGTCATCACACAGCACGCTGACGCGAAGGGGATTTAAGTTGCAAATGGTGACGGCAGGAAACACGACTTGGCCGGCGTTCTTGTAAAGCATCTGGATCTTCACCGGATAAGAATAGTACTTCATAACCGAAACAGACACCTGCCACGTCATCAGCACTGCAAACATTACCAAGAACAAGTCAACGGTGCTCTGTGTGGAATAGTGAACATATTTTGCTGCCTTCAGCAATCGAAGGAACATGAGGTCAAACATTTTGGGACGAAGAGGATGTGGCGTCATGCAAAATCGAAAACATTGATTTACTCCCACAAACGCAAATATGATGTTTACTAAATAACGTACGTATTACTAAATAAACAATGTTAGCCCAACCTAAAATTTTTATATTATTTTATACTGAACAATTGAGTCAACATGCCTTTAGAAAATGATGGTATACGATTCAGTTCAAAGAACACTCACCCGTTCCTGCGAACACGACGATAATCCAGAACATTTTCCGAAACAGATGTCGAGCCCGCCCGATGTTCGGCACCCCTTGCACACCAGTCTCGAGGGCTTTCTCTTTCATCATCGTCCATAGCGATGGGGCTGTCTTCTTTCCAGCATCTTTAAATCCCAGTTTAGCTGTTTCAGCGCTGTCAGTCATTCTGGGAGACAGGAACAATACAAAGGTTTCTGAAAATGGGTCGTAACTATTAGGTGCATAACATTCCAATTCACAATGTACGTTGCACAACCATGCACCATGCATAGCAAACTACGGATAAACTGCGGACAGACTACGAATAAACTATCCGGACAAACTACGGATAAAATACCGATAGACATTACGGATAGACTACGGATAAATATACGGGCAAAATACTATAAAGTACGGACAAACTACGAAAGAACAAACTGTCCGCAATTTAGCCGTGGTTTGTCTGTAAAATTTATCCCCAGTTTATCGATATTTTATCCATAGTGCATCCGTATTGATAAACTACAGACAAATTACAGACAACATACGGATTAACTATACTGACCAACTACAAACAAACTTCGGATAAACTATGGACAAATTATGGATAAACTGTGGACAAACTACGGATAAACTACAGACAAACTACGGATAAACTACGGACAAACTACAGACAAACTTCGGATACACTACGGATAAACTACTACCAAACTTCAGATAAACTACGTACAAATTACGGACCAACTACAGACAACTACGGATAAACTACGGACAAGCTACATACAAACTACATACAACCTACGGAATAACTACAGATAAACTTCTACCCATGATATGTGTACTGCTAATTCACACTTACCTAGTAACGTATTGCATAAGAAATATCATAAGAAAGACAATTGTACTTACCTTAGGAATAGAACACCTTATAAAATGTAGCAAACGTGTCGTTGCCGTCCACCGTTCAAAAACACGCTGCACAAGCGTTCGGCTGTTGTTATACTTCTCCGAGCAACATCGAAATTGCGAATAGTTTTAGCAGTGACTCACCACACCATTGAATCTATAATGCCTTACCTCGATCTATAGTGATTATCATAAATGCTTATTGCCATATCAAATATGACATGTCAAACAATTGCTCCACGCTTAACCAGGTACTATATTTATCGGGATCGTGTAGGCACACAAGAGCCGTCATGGTTGGCTGAACATCAAACGACATCGTGTGTGTCGTGACTATAGTCAGCTTAAGCCCACTATACATATACCTACTCTTAGTTACCAACGGTTTGTCTACCGACAAATAATTGGCACCTAGCCATCGGCCAACCGTCGGCCAACCGATTTTTCAGATGACAGATGCCCACAAAAAGTATTGCCAACTGTTGGTGGAGAACATACACATAATGACTACATTTGAGTTGCCAACTGAAAAAGTAGTCGCCAACATGTTGGAAATGGAGATTCGATATGTGTATGGCGGGCTTTACAAACACTCAGCTAGGCAGCAACACTCAGCTAGGCAAACATAAACATTCGTCATTGTAGACACGTAGATAAAAGTACAACATAAAATTGGAACTTGTTTAAGATCATGATAAACAGTATTAGTACTGTGTTCCAACAATTGTTCGTCTTTGTGTGGCCCTCGACTACTAGATATGTGCTTATTCTGTTTTTAAACATGTTCTTGTGGCTACTATATGCACAGCCAGCAGGCAATGTGTTCCGATCACCTACCATCCGACCAATATCTTTAAACTATTGTTTGAGTTTGATATCGTCTTACTCTACTGTAGTCTGTTGTTGCCAACCAGTGGCGTATTTATTAATTTTTTCCCGTATTACTCCGTTGCACCGCTACACGATGATGGGACTTGTCCCCCCCCCCACTGGTCTGCCCCCTCCCCCATGACCTGCCCCTTTGCCACATCTAGATATGCCACTGTTGCCAACCGTCGCTATACGGTGGAGCCTCCTAGTGGCGTCCGGATAATCGACGTGGCAACACTGCGGCAGTGTCACGGTGTCCGCACAAGTAATGATATGTTACAGTGTTGAATCAGTTATTGAAATGAGAACATACTCTGTGGATCTGAGTCAGACTGCGGAGACTGCGTGCTTGTTTCATAGATTCTTGAACACGTTGTAACATGTGCCACCTTTATAACTATGTTACTTTTATATTGATTCACGCCAGGACGCTACACCATCTTAGTTCGGTCGGTCCTGACGTGATGAAGATACTACAACATAGTGAACATACTAGCTAGTATATTTTCCTGGTTCCACTCTCAGCATAAGCGTCATTAGGATACAGCAGAAGTCAAGAGTCATCCAGAGAGAGTCTCTTCTTGGCAACAGGAGTAGAAGTGTTTCGCTGGAAGGGCAACGAGGCTCCATCTATAGGTGGCGAATGCGTGACTAGGAAAAGTGTTTCTAAGCATGTTTATGTTTCTCAGATTAGTCGAATTGGCATTGGAATGAACAGGTCTGCCAGTGGTGCTTTGAGCAGTCCCAAGGACGGGATACCGCGCTTTATAAGAAGGTACCTTTCCCTTTAGGCGACACGTGGACACGTTTCTTTGCTTGTGGATGAAATTAATGTTGTACACGCTCTTTGTGTTCCATTGTCTTAACTCTCTGCCTGGTCAATGCTCCAGTTCAAAGGACCACATTCCTTTGTTAAGCACTAACCAGTCAACAGTGAGACTCAAGATAGACACACTTATGTCTGACTCAGCAAGTCTTAGACAGATAGTATAGATAGTAATATCAATAACGTATTAAAAACTGATATAAACTTATCATGAGGTCCAACATTTTTGAAATGCCAACATCGGTTTTTTTTATTTCTTAAGTAGACCTATTAAAAGTTAATTGCTGAACATTCCAGCGCCATCTCACTGGTAAAATGTTTTAAGTTATGCATACGTTTCCACGAAGATATGTTTTACATATCATCGGCTATGTTAATTCCGTGATGTTAATTCCGTCACCGGTAAACGTTTGTTGCAACGGATGTACTTTGCTTACTACCACTTTTACCATTCCACCCACAATTACTTCAGCAACGGACGCACATTGCTTACTACCACTTTTATCAATCCATCCACAATGACTTCGCCAACAAGTGTACTTTGCGTACTACCACTTTTACCATTCCACCCACAATTACTTCAGCAACGGACGCATATTGTTTACTACCACTTTTACCATTCCACCCACAATTACTTCAACAACGGATGTACATTGCTTACTACCACTTTTACCATTCCACCCACAATTACTTCAGCAACGGACGCACATTGTTTACTACCACTTTTACCATTCCACCCACAATTACTTCAACAACGGATGTACATTGCTTACTACCACTTTTACCATTCCACCCACAATTACTTCAGCAACGGGTGCACATTGCTTACTACCACTTTTACCATTCCACCCACAATTACTTCAACAACGGACGCACATTGCTTACTACCACTTTTATCAATCCATCCACAATGACTTCGCCAACGGGTGCACTTTGCTTACTATCACTTTTACCATTCCACCCACAATTACTTCAACAACGGGTGCACTTTGCTTACTACCACATTTACCATTCCACCCACAATTACTTCACCAACGGGTGCACTTTGCTTACTACCACTTTTACCATTCCACCCACAATTACTTCAACGGGTCAGACATTGAGAAGATACTTCAAACACAATATCTCACCCTGTAAGGTAACGCAATTAACATCACGGAATAAAAACGAACTTTTAGTGTTCTGCCTGTGGAAATGGTATGCACGTAAACAACAGGTTACTTTGTAACAAAGAGCTTGCTATGCACCTCTATTGGTGTGATGTCGGACTCCACCTTGTAACCAGCAGAATTGCAGATATGGCGGTAACAGAATTAACTTCCTTAAAAAAATGATACACATTTTGCTGTTTTGGAAATCAAGTAATGCATCTGACTTTACGTTTTATAAATAACGCCAACACACTCAACAATACCACAATCGACACATTTGTAAAGGTATTGCACAAATAATTTAATGGATTCCTACAGTGGATTCCTACAGAGGCACAGCGCCGCTGGGGCAAGTGTAAAAAATGCCGCACCTCCCCAACAAAAAATGCAATAATAGAATAGTTATACTTATGTAGTGAATATAGTGTAATGCCTTATCATTGTTCCAACATCACAGCAGCGATCAGCTACCAAAGTATCGCCACACTTCAACCCGAAAATCACAATACTTCCAATAAAACCACGAAAGCCCCAATAAAACATTTCCAATGAAACCGTCAGTTGCGATCAGGCAACAATTGATTAAATGGATAGCCAAGCTGGTCAAAAATAATTTATTTTAATACAATTTACTGCACTATTGACTGGAAACGCGTTGAGAAAGACTACTCAAACACTCTTATCCCATTACTGAGCGAATGCACATCTTGGTGTGCTTCAGTTTGGAGAAGCTTCTCTCGCAAGATGCTACATTCCATGGTGAGGAACGTCCTGAGCGACACGGGCAAGTTCAGTAACGTTGCCTCGTGTCCCTACTTCACCAACCATTGAAAGTGGTCGAGGGCTTTCCAGCTGACCGCCGTCTCTAATGTTTGAATTCGTCACTCCCCTTTTTCCCTTCTGTGACGATGTCGACGTAAGTTTGGGCGAGTTGATCGATGGCGGAGTCGATACTCCCTTTCTAGGTCGAGTCCACCAGGCGCTCTAACGTTACGATAAATCCGAAATGTTGTTCACTTCCGCCATGCATAGACATGACTGTCCTATTTCTCATCACCCCGTGGAATCGGTCGATGACCTGAATCTGCTTTAGTCTTACCTCCGCCTGTATCCGCAGACCGGCATCCGCGGTGTTTCATTGCGTTCCTCTTCTCCGCCGAAAATCCCATCCTTCCCGTCGTGATCCCCGTTTCCTCGCAAGAACGCCGCAGCCTTCGTAGTTGTTTCTTCGATGACGCGTTCGCGCTCCTAAAATGGATTTTGTTTTTTCTAAATCGGACGCCCTGTAGCCATTGGCGCAAGTGGCCACCGGCGGCGCGAGCCTATTTCGTAAGGAACAAAATGTCCAAAATGCATTAGTCAATGTTCTCCCAAAGTGACGCCCCAAACAAGTTGCCGCTGGTGCCGCCTAGTTACGCCAGTGGGTTCCTAACACAAGGTAATTAACTATTATTAATTAACCGTATTTTAAGACATTGGTTAATAGTCTGTGTCAAAACTATGCATAAATAAATTCGCCAGATAGAGTTACATCACGTAGTCAAACCATCCAGAAATGTGCTATTCAAAACAACGTTCGTTGAGCAAATACAACGCAAGCTTAAGTAGGGATTAGTTGAGACACGCACACTGGGGCCAAAAGTGATGCTGTAAACCAAATCAGTGATGTCGCAGGCAGCAAACGCTATTCATTTTCCAGATAGTATCTATGATGCCTACAACTTCATGGAAGATTCAATGGAATGTTCTTTCACGTGCGAAAAATATTTTTTTTTAAATACACGAAAGATATAAAACTGCGGCCATTTAAGGAATTCTAGACCATAAACATATGTAAGACGGTTGTCACGATTATGAAGCTATGCATGGTGACTGATTCATTGTCGCGTGACTTTTCAGACATGGCATTACTGCGCCAGTGTCACGCTGACCGCACCACTGGTGTTGTTACAGTGACGTCACCCACCCACCCACCCACCCACCCACTCTCCTTGTGTGTTTAACGCTCATGTTGTGCACATTATACGAATTTGCTGATGATGCTATTGTTGTGTTAATTTTTATTTTATTTCAGTAAGCGTTATTGTTGGTACGTTATTGTTGGTCTGTTATTGTTGGTCCGTTATTGTTGGTACGATGTATTCACTTTATTAACACAACAATTCGTTAAATAATTACGAGTTAGGATCGCGTCTACGTTGTCGTGGATAGTCAACTGTTCGTCGACAACAATAGTGTTATACTGTCCACTGGTTATTTCGGGTAGCCATTATTGAATATCATTCCTGGGAGCA
Source organism: Lamellibrachia satsuma (assembly GCA_033239005.1). Taxonomy (NCBI): domain Eukaryota; kingdom Metazoa; phylum Annelida; class Polychaeta; order Sabellida; family Siboglinidae; genus Lamellibrachia; species Lamellibrachia satsuma. Next base: position 1,104,274 of record BSQZ01000040.1, read on the forward strand.
AGTTTAATGTTGTCACACAAAATTATAATATAAAAGTTATGTAAAGTGGGTAATTTCATTATTGATGAAAGGGTGCGACAAAGTGCAACTATTTCCGTATTTAGAATCAATATAAAGTTATATGACTAACAGTCATGAATACGTTTTGTGTTTCACGTTACATGTCGTGGCGAATGTAAGACCGGGGCTAGTTGTAACAAAAACAGCATATTTCACGATTGCGGTTTGAGTTGTTACCCCAGAGAAACTTTTTGAATGCCAACGAAGTAGCAAATATCTCCCAGTGTTAGAATATACACCTATGCAAGGCAAGTTGTAAACGTCAGCAGAGGACAAATCGTTTTACCACTGCGGCAAAATGTAACATACCAGTATAAGAATGGCTTAAAGAAATCGCTTTAAATTGTTGTAGTACATATATAGGATTTATGACTAGTTAATAAAACTTAATAAGCCCTACCTAAATACCTATGTAAAAACGAATTGGTGGATCCCCAGTTGGAACACCGTGCAAATACTGTAACGAACATAATCATGTTAATTACAAAGCATTTATTAATAGCTATCATATTCACAATGGATGACACTTTCTCAACCCTTTGTCTGGACCGAGTGACCTCAATATTACATTTTGCCCGGGGAAATGTGCCAATCTGCCCCAGCACCATATCATTCGCAATACCTGTGATAACATGAAACATACTTAAAACACTGTTTAACGGTCTGTGTAATAGCAAGAGCATGTATTAATGTCTAGAACTGCCAAATGAAGAACAGCACATGTTAAGTCATGCGCGCACACGTTTTTAACAAATCAACGTTTTGTTTCTTGAAAAGTGTATCATATTTTACCTTGTCTACGCGACGTTACACGAGACATGCTTAGAACTATTGATGAACATACTGTTAACTTGCAAAATAAGTTGCATTAGTAGTTGTGTCTGTAGTAAGTCTGTTACAACTTACCTATGTTACAAACCACATTGTTATTAAACCAAAATTTTTCATATCCAACAGCAACTGGCCGTTTCAACAAAAATATGATTAATTCATGCCTACGCAACCTAATGTTTTATATTTTTCTTAAAATGTAGCATCGACACGACACTAGTGTAAAAAACTATTATGTAAGTAACTACATATACCTAGCGTAGATCAGCAGCAACTACACTCAAATAACTACACTCAAACAAATATATGATGCATCGTTATCATTACAATTTTACCGCACATGTTCACCATATCATAATCGTAAGCCTGTAGTAAGTCTGTTACAACTTACCTATGTTACAAGCCACTGTATCCACCACATTGTTATTAAACCAAAATTTTTCATATCCAACAGCAACCGGCCGTTTCAACAAAAATATGATTAATTCATGCCTACGCAATCTAATGTTTTATATTTTTCTTAAAATGTAGCATCGACACGACACTAGTGTAAAAAAAACTATTATGTAAGTAACTACATATACCTAGCGTAGATCAGCAGCAACTATACTCAAATAACTACACTCAAACAAACATATCATGCATCGTTATCATTACAATTTTACCGCACATGTTCACCATATCATAATCGTAAGACTTCGGCTTTGTTCCTACCAACAGTGGCTAATGTGTATATAAAATGACAATGTTAGATACTTAGTGCGCTAAGCTCAACTGAATTATCAAATTCATAAAATATATACAATTATACAAGTACAGTCTGAAACATTACGAGTGCAAATTGAAACCACTCATCGGACGTATAAGTCAAACGTTGTTGTCATTGACACAAATAATCCCCCTAAAGGCGCTGATATAGTACTTTTTATAGATTACGCCAAACACGTTTGGTTTCACAACCGATTGAGGGAAGTCAACCAATTAGAAAAGGCCAGATCGCCATCTTTATAACTGTTCGCTAGAAATCTTCGTAGCCTTTTCACGATGTGATTTCTTATACGAAATGACCAGGTCTTTGATAGCGGTGTCTCCGTGGTTGCCAACAGGTCTGGAACCAGGTTTGGAACGGTGTCCATCGGTGCTATTGTTCATTCCCCTGCCGTGATGCTTCTCGTGGTGTTTGCGACTTTCCTTTCTGTTTCCATCACCGCCTTCATTCACGGCCCGCTCTACGTCGTCCTTGTTGTCATCTTGGCAGGCGGTCATCATCTCATCATCATGAGCGGTTCTCTCGGCCTTCGTGCTGTCGTCGTCTTGCCTCTGTTTGGCCTGACGGCGGTGTCTCTTTCGGCGAGTACTGCCGGCCGCCTCGTCGTCGCTCCGAGCGTGCTGCTCCGATTTCCGATCAGATCGCTTCGTTTTTTTGCTGGCACGCAACGAAGTATCGGGGTAATTATTTGAATTGCGCGACAATGGTGGAAGCGTTGATTTACGAGCGACGCGCTCGGCGTCGAGAGGCGGTATGGATTGCGTCATCAGTGATTCATCAGCTTGCTCCGAAATGTTGTCGCGCTGAAATTCAAGCGTGGATTGCGTCACCACTGCAAAGTCGCCCTTAGTTGAGCCTGTCGTCCACGACACTGGTTCTTCGGTGTTGTTGTGTTCTATATCCAACGAACTGACTACGTCGAGGTCATCGCTCGACGCCCATCGATGCATGTGTGTTTTCTTTGTTTCTTCCGTGCGTAAGGAGGGCACCGCCTCAGCCGTGCTGGAAGGTCTCTCTTGACCGACCGACGACGGTTGTCGTGAAACCGAAGTTGCAGGTTCCATATCCCGCAAAGGCCTCCTGTCCTGTTCACTCGAGCTGACGCTATCAGAACGTGCACGCGTTTTCCGCGAATGTTTGTGAAAGTTCTTGTATTTGTGTGCCCTTGTGGGATCCTGTGGTGGTCTCTCTTCGTTGTCATGATCTGCATGCGACGGTTGTGCTGCTGACGGGGCAATAGTTGGCAGCCACGCGGTCGCTTCCGGTTGTGCAGCAGGATAGGCATCGTCAGTTCCTTCTTTTTCTAACAGGTACCGTTGGATGAGTGCCGGACTATCTACCAGGTGTCGCTGCTGTGCATTTCGCATTGATTCAGATGCATGCCGAGACATAGACAACTCATCGTGTCTCTCGTCATCCGTCAGATCCTGCCCAGCAGACACGCGTGGCACCACTTCGCAAACATCGTCTTCATCAATACTGCTTTTTTCTGATCCCGCGTTATATCGGTTCACAACCGGTGATGTTATTCCAACGTTACTCGCTAGGTGTTGTTCTATTGTCACTGATGTATCATCGTGATTCTGCTCAATAAGTCTTCTATTGTTCGTACGATGCTTCTTCTTGATTCTGACGTCCTCCGTCCGGTCATCCCGCTTGCCGTCTGAGGTCGTCTCGAAGTTCGAAAACGTCTGTGGTGAATGCTTTGGTTCTGGGCTAGGTGGCGCTACCCCCACCTCGTCTGTTTCATCAAAGTAGTTCGACACCCCTTTCCAACTTCCGCCCGCATCGTTGTCTCCGCTTACCGATTCGCTCGATGTGTTCTCCATGGCCGCTTTCCTGCACAAATACACAATATGTTAGGGTTATCTTTGGAAGGCTCCAACGGTAAAAAGGTAAAGGTATATTTTTTATATAGCGCGGTACCCAGTCCGTAGGACCGTTCAAAGCGCGTTACACTTCACCCCTGGCAGACATGTTCGTTCAAACACCAACTCAACTTATTTAGGAAACATTCAGCCTCGCTGCAATTACTACACGAAGACTACTCGTTCACACAAAAGAGTGATACCGATCTCGTTGCGAATTGTCCAGTTTGGGTGCCGCTAAAACATAAACTCAATATATTGAAATATTCCACTATATACACAAGAACAATAATATTCAACTCAGCTACTGATTGTAGGATATAAATACATTACCATGTATATACATATCACCAACAGCTGTCATCTTACATTTCAAACTATCAAGGGAAAACGTTTATGACAACTCTCATCCGGACAAAGACTTCACATGGAAGATGAAAGACTGGGAAATGCAATGAATTGAATACGTGTGATATACTTATAGAGAATCTGTTTCAATTTGTATTTCAAGTCGAACGTATTGACAGGATTAAAAAATTTACAATCGGAGTAGTTCAATAATGATTCTGAAGATATTCATAATATGTTTTTTAATCAAAATACCACATGTTGCAGCAAGTTAAACACCCACCTTTGTTTCCTGCCGTAGCACGCGGTGAAACAGGCAAGGCAGACCAGCACGGCAGTCAGAACCAGAATGAGCACCACCATTCCAACTGTCAATACCAACAGACATACATCAGCAACGAAACACTCATAGTGTGTGTGTGTGTGTGTGTGTGTGCGTGCGTGCGTGCGTGCATGTGTGCGTACGCGCGAGTGTGTGTTGTGGGTGTCTGCTTGCATGTGTGCGTGCGTGTGGCATGCGTCTAGGCGTGTATATGTCCGTCCGTCCGTCCGTCCGTCCGTCCGTCCGTCCGTCCGTCCGTCCGTCCGTCCGTCCGTCCGTCCGTCCGTCCGTCCGTCCGTCCGTCCGTCCGTCCGTCCGTCCGTCCGTCCGTCCGTCCGTCCGTCCGTCCGTCCGTCCGTCCGTCCGTCCGTCCGTCCGTCCGTCCGTCCGTCCGTCCGTCCGTCCGTCCGTCCGTCCGTCCGTCCGTCCGTCCGTCCGTCCGTCCGTCCGTCCGTCCGTCCGTCCGTCCGTCCGTCCGTCCGTCCGTCCGTCCGTCCGTGTATGTATGTCCGTATTCGATTAGTAATGTAAAAAATGTTTTGTGTATACCGAAAACATTGGCTATACATTAAATGTTGCATCTTTTAGTAGCAGACACACGCCTCTGGTATATAAACTACTAGCAGAGTTGCCCGGAGTTGCACGGGAGAAAAGGCAGCCACAGTAAGAGCTTGTGACTCCTTGCACGACCCAGTCAAGTGTTGACTCCTTGCACGACCCAGTCAAGTGTTGACTCCTTGCACGACCCAGTCAAGTGTTGACTCCTTGCTCTACCAGTCCAGTTTTAGTAGGACAATGCCAATGACAATGACAACTGCAGGTTTCATAAAGTATTCGTACCGTTTGACGATGATCACGTAAATCGAAATAGGAAACATGATTATCGTTGTTAACAAGTGTACATAACTACGAACTCCTATTGTCCTGAGTTACGTAATCTACGTGAAACGTCCATATACGTAATATCCTCACTACGGGGGGATTATGAATTTTTTATGTAAGAACAATCCCGTGTATTCTGGGTAAACCTACAAAAGCTCAACCCCACATATGCGAAACTGATGGGGAACACACAGACAGAACCACAAACAACGTTATAGCTTAGATTATGCAAGTTTAAAAAATAACTATGTTGATCGATTTGTGATGAAAGTCAAAGTAACACATACATTTATGTATTTGGCTTAGGTAATTCTACACCGATATATTGTCCTTACTTACCGACGAATGGAACGTTCACAGCACGTCCAGGAGATTTCTCACCCGCATCGTTTACACCAGGAGTGGAATTCGATGGCGTACCTGTACAGACACACACGAGTTAGAATAATCGGCAATAGATTAGATTATAATAATTTATTGCCTGGTGTTTTAAAGTTTTGTGATGGATGCACTGCCCTTCAGGTGCGGTGGTTTAATGGTATATCTTTAACTTAATCCTCTTAGTGGCAATAGGTGCATAAGATATATTCAATTCTGTCGGTGTGCAGCCTAATTAGCAGCATATGGTATGCATATCCTGTAATTCCCAATCCACGTGTGTTGGTCGTCCGCTGTTTCAGTTTCCTTCGGTCGTCCATTTCAAGGCTACTTTGCTTATACTGCCATCCTCCTTTCACATCACGTGGTCTATCCATCTCCATCTTCTTGTGGTGACTAAGTGCAGGTAATTTCAGCAGATCTTTGTTGGAAATATTTTGTGTGCCCAGAATATTCGCATTATATTTCGAAGGCATTTTGTGTGGAAGGTTGAACGTTGTCTCAGTTATGTTTCAGTGAAAACATCACTAATGCTATTACTATCTGGTATCGTATTTCATAGGAAATACATACCAGTTTGTGTGGTACATCTTAATCAGTAATTTACTTATGTACCAGGCTGTACATCTATGACACACATTGTCGATACTAAATATTTATGTGCGCACAACGGCAATCCTTGTTGGATTTGAATGAAATTGGATTGCCATTACCAACCTACCCAATAGTTGGTGTATTCAAATCAACAGAGAAAAGGCTGCATGACCGTGTCCACATTCATAGTAAGCACAAATACACCGGGAGTCGGGGCGAATACACTCTTATAAAACCTTACAATGGGTCGCTTAATAACAGTCTTCATTACATCCAAGTTCCTACTAAGTACCTAGCCGTGAAGAAAACGGACGAATATGTTGGTGTTCATCAGGTGAACCTAAATAAAGTTAATTAGATATTTTAAAGATGTGATCTGTGTATGTATGTCTAACAACGCAGGGCATCAAGCATTAGTCACCATCCCAGTAGGTTCAATAATTTGCTTTTTATACTTTATTGAACTGTTAATAATATTCACACATGTGTCTGCATATGATATGATTCATATATAAAATAGTTTTTACGGGTTATATCCGATAAAAAGGTTTTTCTTTGATCATTTAAAATGAAGGTAGATCTTATCAGTGAATGGAACAGGGACAGGAAAAGGTTTAGTGCCAGTAATACTGGTACATGCATGCACACTCAAACGCATACACCCCCCCCACACACACACACACAGGCACGCAAGCACGCATGCACGCAAGCACTTAGAAATACAAAACCGAGGAGCCATTCTTGCTACAGCAATATGCAGAGAAGCACGTTCTTGTCATTGCCCTTGTCGACATATTCACCTACCAGTTGCCATCGTAAAACATAGGCATGCGATAGAACAAGCCATGTATATCTGAAGAAAAGCCGTTTCAGACATCGTCACGCGTGGCTGATTTTTTGCTGGTGCCACCCCCGATCGAGCTTGTTTGGACACGCGTGGCGGCCTGTCGATCACGACATTTGCAGTGTAATTTCACTGTAATAACGTACTATGAAATCTCCTTTCCTGGTTCACATGCAGTGTCTCCGTCCCGGCTTCGCAAGGAATCGGTTTGCTACTCACGGAAACATAGTACAGATTATTTATGCAAAACGAGTCTCTTTCTACCACAGTTCCCGATCGGTCAACGTGAGCGCCGCCATGTTGTTTGACGCGTGTTGCTAGGATGCGCCACATCGACTCGATGACTAACTCCCGAGGGGGGACACTCATAACGCTTTACGGCCGTTCACTCCCGGGGGGGGGCACTCGTGACGCTGTACGGCCATATCACATGTTGACATGGTACAGAGATATCAGTGGCGTATTGGGAGGGGGGCTTTATGCAATGACCCCTTTTGGCTCAAATTATTGTTTTTCCTATGTAACATGTTGCGCCACTGCATGGTAGCATGGTAAACTACTGGGTGACTAAGCTTGCCCCTCCCCTTGCCTCTGCCTTTGGCCTCTCCCCTTCGCCTCCCCTTTCGCCTCCCCTTTTGCCTCCCCTTTGCGAGATCTTAGATATGACACTTGTGTCGTTTGGTCAGAGGCTGGCGGTAACACAGTGGTAATGCCCCTGACTCCCGGGTTCGGATCATTTAATATATATTTATAATATATATATTTAATATATATATATATATATATATATATATATATATATATATATATATATATATATATAGTGTTATTCGACGCCCCTCTATGTTGTCGCATCGCACTTTGCTGGATAAATGAGTATTTACATTACGGATAGGATTAACCCCACATACTAATTTGTATAGTGTAAACATGTAAAAGGAGTGACATAAAACTAAAATGATGCCTAAATAAATAAAATAAGTACATCGATATACAATTACAAGACATAGCTAAATAATACCTTTTAATATGACAAACATTGTGCAGATCAACTTGCAGGAAATAGATCAAATTCAACATTGAAAAGAGTTACAGTTAATATGCCTAACTACTGGTTTCATCTGCCGGACATATTGCAATGACCATTGGAAAGACGTAAGTTTTTATTTGGGTTTGCAAACTGGAAAGAGTGTTCGATGGTTAGCTAGGATGTCCCACCGAACGTTTGGAGGTGCCTCTGGCATTTACCCCAGATCCGGGTTTGGTCTGTTTTATTACATGTTGCGATATCCGATCGTTAACTTTTATTTCACAAAACACAATTGTGCTGTTGTGTGTAGTCAACGCCCACTCCCCGCAAGACCCACGTGGGCAGTCAACCATGGCGAGGTCTATCAACGCCCACTCCCCGCAAGGCCCACGTGGGCAGTCAACAATGACGGGGTCGTATCAACGCCTACAATATCCAATCTTCTTTTAAATTAAATGAAAAAGTTTGAAAATCGCAGCTCCACAAGTCGTTGATTAGACATAACATCCCAAATTACTCTTGACGTTAGGTGTTGTGGTACCGAGTTCCATGGTTTAGAGGTTGCAATGCAGAACGAAGGGTCACCCCTACTGCACTTAGCTCGAAAAGCCTTATCCAGGATCCGCGATGTGGCGCCACGTATGTCGTACAAATCATCGCCTGGATCCAAACCGTACTTTTTCACTTTGACGGAGATTATGTATTCATCCCGATTCTGGTTCTTACAGGTTCCACGGGGACTTTTTCTGGATATTTAGGCATACATACCTCTTGTGCAGCTCTTTCGTTTAGTGCAATTGTCAGGTCTGATTTTACGCTTTCGTCTGACAATTTCCAAGATGGGTGTGGAGCAGTATTGTTTAGTTTGATAAAATGGCTTCTCCACAACTTATCTATTTTTCTCTCAAGAGATTGGATAGATGGATCATAAATTGTGTGAGGCTGTTCCAAAAGTATGGACATCTGTGTATTTTTTTTATGTTTAGTCTGCATTTTTTAATATGTTTAGGCTATGTCATCTTGTCTATTTCCCTGTAAATACCTTATATAATCCTAACCTTTCTTCTCTGAGTCGACGATAAGCCAGAGTTGGTAATCTTAGTCTCTGTAAACGATCTTTATAGTCGAGGTCTTTAAAACCAGGAATTAATTTCATAGCTGTCCGCTGGACGTTTTCAGGGGCTGTAATATGCTTCAGTGGGGTGGAGTCCAGACTTGATTAGCGTATTATATGTGCGGGCGGAAATGGACTTAAACATTGTTTTGAAGCATCCTGTTCATCCATATGGTCGAAGGTACGCCGTATTATGCCAATCATTGAGATGGTTTTGTTAGTTTTTCTGACACATGTGCCTCAGAGTTTAGTGAAGAGTCATAAGTAATATCTCCAATATCTTCAACCTTGTTTGTATTGTTTAGTATTGTATGGTCTGGTCCCAGTGTTTATCTGTAAATATTTATATGTGATTTACAAATTCACATGTGGCTGCATTTACTTGGGTGGAATTTCAAGAGTGATAAATGTGTCCAGTGTTGGCAAGGATTGGGTCTTGTAATCTTATGTATTCATCCTGGATATAGAGTAGGTAGAAAAACTTTATATCTTCGGCGAACAGAAAGAAATATGAGCTGTTTACGGCGTTAAGAATGTTATTTATGAAAATTATAAAACGTAGAGGGCCAATCCCTGACCCTTGGGGTTTTCCACTTATTACGTCTTGCCAGTCTGAATATGAATTATTTACTCACACATGCTTTCATAAAATCAAAGTATATTACTTCGACAATCCCCCGTTGTCCATTGTCTCGGTCCATATGTCAAGTACTTTAGCCAGCTGTAGAAATGTGAATCTACCCTTTATAAAACCAAATGGTTTGTTGCTGAGCAGGTCATTATTATTCATGTATTGAATGATGGGGCCTCCAATATTTGCTAGACTACGCTGGAATCTGTAGTTATGAGCTTGTTGTTAGTTTCACTTGTTGTGTATTGCAGATATGTTTGCATTCTACCAATCTGTGGGTAGCGTGCCTGTTGTTAGTGATGTCTTAAGTATGATGGATAGTGGAATACTGATAGTATCTGCCAATTCATTTAAGAAACACGGAGGAAGGCCATTCGGTTCTGGTGATTTGCCTATCTTTAGCTTCTTTATCTTCATTGCCACCACCAATGGGTCGATAGCGCAAGTCTCGATAGTGTTAAAACATATTATTGTTTCCTCAGGAATGTCTCCATCTGGTTCTCTGGTAAATACCGAAGAGATCTGATTTCGGAGTCTGCAAAATTCCTTATAAGTATGAGCATCTTTGGTTTGTAGATATTTCTTCCACAATCTGTTTTTCCTCTTTATTGTAGCTCGGGTTTTGACGTCCTTCCGATATCACCTTCTTCGGAATGCATTGTTCTTCTGCGTTTCTAAACTTAGATGTAAATATGTCCCAGTGGGCTTGCATATCTCCATGGTGGTTTGAAAATTCTGCTTCCCAGTCAATATTTAGAATGTTGGTGTAATTCCCTTGCCATATGTATATATATATATATATATATATATATATATATATATATATATATATATATATATATATATATATATATATATATATATATATATATATATATATATATATATATATATATATATATATATATATAAACAGTTTCATTTATTGGAACATAGCCTGGTGATCAATTAAGAACCGTTGATTATATTGATACAATTGTCAAACTGAAACGTTAAATCATGCAAAATAACGCCTACACAGAGCGCAAGTAATCTAGTGACTCTGTCAGAGGAAGTGGGCAAACGTGGCGAAGAGCAATTCGGGAAATGTAATAGCAGCACAAAATAGCTCTTGACCGCGATTGATACGTTCGTTTCCCTCCGTTATACCATTGAGAAGTGTGAACCATAGTCCTACCTATGTTGTTATGTTGTGTCCGTCAGAATAGGCAAGTGTAGTGTCATTACGATAACTCCCATGAGCATAAAAACAACGCAACGTATGAGGTTTTTTGGTTGTTTTATTATTTTTCTGAACAACGGTACACCGAATGACGAAAAAACACCGCGTGTACGCAGCAAGTCATTCTCATGTTAGTGTTAAGATAAATCAAGTAGCCACCAGAACACACAATGAAAGTTAAAACTGAAAATGATTACTTTTTATTGTTCCGAAATTAGAAAATGTGTTATGAAACTGATATACAGTTATGTAATCCGGGGAAGGAATCTGCAAGCCTGCCACCCAACCCCAAACCCCTATTGAGGTTGAGAGGAGGTGTAGCATAACGAGTGCTATAAACAGGAAAAGAGTTTACTCTCCCTCAAATCCTGGTAACCTACAAGAAATTACAGCAATGCAGAAATTAAGTAAAGCGATAAGAAATACTCCCGACGACTCCAATATCGAACGAATAAAATGGTTGCTACGGAACAATCACGTCACATGATGATATGAACGTATTTGATTGGATACACGTATTTGATTGGCTAAACAGCCACAATTGCGTCACTGCGTTTTACGTCGCTTGCAGCGTGTACATCGCAGTCCTCTGGTTTCGCACGCGTTGTTTCTTCAAATAAAAAACGTCGATTTTTTGTGCACCTGAATTACACGGAGGCAAAGCGCATGCACATTAGTTAAATGTAGCTAGATGTCACCCATCCACGGTTGAAAAGCATCCCGCTTGTATGCGGGAGGTCCCGCAACTAGAAGTCATGTGAGGTGTTTCACAGACATGCTGGCGATTTTTCAACCCATATCAACCTGTGAACAAATACTAGTTCCATAATCGAATGACACAGCATATTTAACGTAGCTAATTGATCTTGGTGAAACGGATCTGTGCGCGACACAACGTCATCCTTGTACATTTAGATTCGATGACACATGTGACGTCTTAAACTGATACGAAACTTGCAGGAATAAACGCCCTATAAATTTCAGCGCCGGTTACGTCAGCCTGTTTGTCAGCGAGCTTCAGTGCAACTGTTTTTATCGTACTTGTTATGTAATATGCCTGTCGGTGTTTCAGCATGCGTTCAACGAGCTATTGTAGTCGAGGCATCGGTTTTGAAAGCGAGGATTGTCCGCCGAAAGCACAAGGTCTGTTTATCGACGTAATAATGATGCGTCACAGACGTCAGACGACTCAGACGGAAGACAGAGCACAACACTAGTGTTCTTGTAAACACTTGTCAATCTGGTCTCGCCTGGTCCCGTTGTGTTCAGGTACGTCAAGTTTGTGACCAAAGTCGTCATTCGTGTGGTCGAAACAATCACTAATGGATAGTAGTGTTCAGTCTTATGTTCTGCCTCAAAGTAGGCCTACCATTTATAAAGGGTGAGGCTGATTGGTTTTTATGCTGCTGCTGCTGCTGCTGCTGCTGCTGCTGCTGCTGCTGCTGCTGCTGCTGCTGCTGCTGCTGCTGCTGCTGCTGCTGCTGCTGCTGCTGCTGCTGCTGCTGCTGCTGCTGCTGCTGCTGCTGCTGCTGCTGCTGCTGCTGCTGCTGCATTCCATTCGCATTCCATTCGCATTCCATTCGCATTCTATTCGCATTTGTACCCGCTTGTATCTGACGCCGCATAATTTATTAAACCCTGTAAACTGTGTGTATAAAGTTTGTCTGTCACACTTTCAGAGGTATTGTTGATAGTATTTGGTAAACTGTATTTAAGACATTGTTTTGCAAAAGTATGATTTGTACCATAAATGTGAATGTTATCTTGGTTGCGTGTATTATAACCATGTATCTTGGAGTTTGTTGCTATCTGCCAATGTTGTAGGTATATAGGTAATTTATTATGTATAAATTTATAATCACATTTTTATTCTTGAAGGGCTAGCATATCATTCACTTTTAGTAAGTTTAATTTTTTAAATAGCGGGTCATTATGTGAATTGAAGTTACTCAACGTTATTATTCGTATAGCTCTTTTCTGAAGTTGATTAATTCTTTGACATTGGAACCCCCAAGTCACTAAACAATAGTTTATATGTGGTACTAATAACGTATTATATAGCATAATTTTAATTCTCATAGGCAGTACTAGTTTAAGCCTATTTAGTATTATTATTCTAGAACATTTGTTTGATATATTTTCAGAGTGTTTTCTCCAATTTAGTTGGGTATCCAAAGTTAATACCATGAAATTAAAATCGTCAACCTTTGGTATTACTATATTATTTATTTTAAGAACAGGTGTTTAGAATTTTTGTTGGCATGTGAAAAACCATGAGTTTGGATTTGGTAACGTTAAGGGATAATTTATTTATTTCTAGCCATCCATTAATTTTGTAGAGTTCTTCATTTATTAGTGTATCGGCATCATTATGTGCATTTGTGAAATTGTGAGGTGTTTCACATTTATCAAGTGTAATTTTGTAAATTCCTGACTGATGGTGTACGCCCGAACACCCGTTTTAATAACCCTGAGAACTGGCCTGCCCTACATGTTGTTATGGTATTACTCATGGATATGAAAGAACTGAGATACTAAATATATTGCGTCAAGTTTCAAACGCCAGTAAGACTATTCAAGCCGCGATCCTCTGAGCCGAAACAGGGATCATCTACCATTGTCCTACCACCCCTCACTGTGTCTGTATATATATATATATATATATATATATATATATATATATATATATATATATATATATATATATATATATATATATATATATTGTAAATTATTAAAATACCATTAGTGTCCGGGATACATATATCCACCCAGGGTAGATGTCTACATTTACCATCGGTGGTAGTCAGGAGGATTTAGTTGCTTAGCATTAGACGCACAGTTTGTCCACATAATGCCATCTTCAAAATAATATATTGCGTCTTTGTTTGTAGTGTGGACGAAGTCGAGCAGGTCTACGTTTAAATAGCACGCGACGCGTTTTCCTTGACAGGCTCCCCTTACGGCGTCACGCTGATGACTTCATTGATTCTACCACAAAGACGCCGTCGTATACTGGTAGACGGTGCAGCGATAACACCGATGCTATTTCTGCCGCACTGTACCGGCTTGTCGGTGGTGTGAGCTTTACGGTCGGCGGGGCAAACAACACAGTGCCTGGCCACGGGCCGTGACCTGGTGTTGACGTGACTGGGTTGACAGTTGCGTGCTTGTCTTAGTTGACGCCATTCGTATATAGGTCGGTGAAAACAACACCAGTTTGGTGGACAGCTGTGTCTACGTCGTAAGCAAAACAAGACGTTGCGCAACACCGGATTATCCAGGATAGTGGTGAGTATCGTTGATCTACATGGTGTGAGTAGCAGAGATCTATATGGCGTGTGTTGTATTGCTTCAATTCTTACATTGTTAGCGAATGTTTGCTCAACTGCAGACAAATGTCATTCGCCCAGTTAGTTTGTCTGACCTCAAATCACACAGTGTTAACGTATGGCGACGGGTTAGGAGGGTAATATTGAATGGAAAATATTGATATAAATATGTTTTTTTCACTCAAGAAAGATAGTAGAACTAGAGGACGTCCGGTAAAATTAGTTAAATATAAGTGTAGATTGGATATCAGGAAGTACTCGTTCTCACAGAGGATAATAAATTAATGAAATAAATTGTCTACGGATTGTGTAACTGCTAGCAGCATGACTATATGCTTAAACACAAGGTTGACACATATCTGAGGAGGGCGGGTTACACGTAGATGAACATTGTTGGACTCTCGATAAGCCAATGGCGAATCCAAATATCGAAATTACGACGTAATACTGGCAGTAATAGTAAAGTCTAACGACGCCTTGCCCTTGTATTATGTAACTTGGGACAATAGTAGAAAAGACACACGACGTTGTGAACTAGTGTACGTAATTGTTTGCATAGTTACAAAGGGTAATTTGATTATTCACATAAAATGTAGTAGCGGGATGAATTTCGAAAAATATAAAACCGTGGGGTCGTAGATGAACCCCTGGAAGCACCCGGGATGGGTACGAGTATAAGTAAGAGTATATTTTTATGACATTTCCATTCCCAAACATATGTTTACCTTTTAAGAGCCCCTCCCTTTTACAAACGTACAGACATGGTATGACTTATAAAATCTGTTTTTGCTTGGAATCTCCTCTTAACTGCAATTAACAATTCATAAACCACATGCTTTGATATAATAATACCTATTAAACCAATATCTTCCTAGCTGTCTACATCATTTGAAGGGGTGGAGGTGAGAAACTGTGTCCAAACTGGAACAAAGCCGATGTGTGACAATTTGAATATAGTTTGTTTGTACTTGCTTTGAATAAAGACCACGTGAGACCAACTTACATGCTGATACATCAGTTTAGTTTGTTTCCTTTTAGTGCACAAAGGCAGTGTTGCAATTTGTAATATGTTTATATTATAAGTTAGCAATTTATATTTTCTGCTCTTAGACTACCGGTTGTTGAGAGGGTTAGCACGTGACAATATAACAGGCTCAAAATCCTCTTTGTACTTTTTAGTCAGACTGCTGGCACTAGATTATAATTACACTGGTGTAGGGCTGCAGGCAGACTGACTTGAGTCACCTTACTTACTCAACACCTTACAGCTCTTACCAGTTAGCACTGACAGCCAGTGCCCAGTGGTATGGTCTCCTGACTGCATTAAACGCATCCCATGGCTAACTTATTGGATTAAATGATGAATGGCCCTTTGTAGACATCCTGGTGGCTTAATTAAACAAACAGGGAATATGGCCTGAACTGGTAGTCTACGATTGTTTGCTTAACTGGGTGTTTCTGACTGGGAAACGATGCTGCCTGTTGCCCTTTTTGGGTATCATAGTCATGGTCATGGGAGAAGGCCATCATGGGGATGTAGGGATGGTAAGATGGGTAGCCGTCTCGGGAGTTAATATGACTTGGTGGTATCATAGTCATACTAATCAGAAATAACAAATAAAGTATTTTTAAAATCAGTTTAACCTTCAAATACTCCAGGAAAGTTTCATTTTGTTAACTACAAATAAATACAGTTTCACAGCATATATTGAGAACGTACTCAAATGTACTCGTAATGTACTCCTAAAATATTAGTACATTGAATTTCAGTATGAGTACGAGTGCGACGCGGGGCAAGTTGTAACATATATTTATACCCTGCTGATGCTTAATGTTGATACCTTGCAGATGCGTAATGGCAGAAACCTGAGCTTGTTTGCTACAGGAACACACAAAAAGTAACTGTTGTTAAAGGTCATTTAATAAATGCATCGTGATAATAAAATACATGTATCGATGAGAAATAGTTGGTACAAACATGTTCATCGAGAAAAATATCATATATGTGTAAATCGATGAGATATAGCTTAATCATCAATACAAACTAACTCATCGAGAAAAGCAATTATTAAATGACATGTAAAAGTAGCAAAGGTGGGGCGATCATTTATCCCACCAGGCCTCCAATACGGGAGGCCCCAACCCCCACCCCAGGATTGCCAAGTGTAACATATACCAGTATAAGCAGTTAATTGTTTTGGATTGTTTTAATTCGAATTTAAGATATATTGTTAGCGTATAAAACTTAATTGACCCTACCTAAAATACTTCTATAAAAAGTAATGGACATATCCGCCTTTGGAGCACCGCGCAGAACACTATAATGAACAGAATACTCTCAATTACAAAACATTTATTCATCGCCACCCGATTCACAATGGATGATACTTTCCCAACACGCTGCCTCCCAGAGTGGAATGTTTCGCTGGATACCGCAATTTTATAATTTGTCTGAGGAAATGTTACAACTTCCCCCGGCATCATCTCATTCACAACAAAAAATAAAACAATATAATTAAAACACTGCTTGACGGCCAATGTAACAGCTGCGTTACATTATTCATGACTATAACTGCTAAAGGAAGAACAACATGGGATAAGTTATGTGCATATAACCCCTTAGCAAGTGTTTTACCTTTTCAATGGATCCACGTGATATCACACGTGACATGCGTAAAACTATTGATGAACGTACCTTACGAAATTATTAGCATTTGTCTGTAGTACGTGTGTTACAACTTATCGTGTTACTAGCCCTGGTCTCCCCTATGGCAAAATACAGACACCGGTATTGTTGTATGGAATTATTGTTAACGTAAACTTGACTATTATTTTTTGACATAAATTACTGATTATTCTTGGTTACGGTGTATGCTCAGGCAAATATTGACATATTGACAATAATTACATTTAGATAAGCGATCGGATTCATAAATAACAATTAGCAATCTAGTCATGTACATGTTCCCTGACACGAATCCGCCTTCTATCAGCCCATGAAATCTTGTCTGCAGCAAGTATGTCATACGCGTAATTAGCTCTAACGGCAGACACACTGACTCACTTGGTCGACACATCAGGCATGCAAACGAGTTCTGCAACTTACCGTTCGACTTGTGCTATTACCATCCGAAGAAGGAAATAAAAAATAGAGGAAATGAGGCAACGCAGTGCAGCAATAATTTACATTGCGAGATTGACTGCTTAGTCACAAGTGTGTTGTGTGTGGGCGTGTGTGCTTGCGAACGGATTCACATCAACAGGAAAACAACCGCGCTCCGCTGGGTATGTGTAACGTTGACTCCTCGATTAATTTAGCCAAGTGGCCCAACCTCTTTACTCTTATCGCCCACTTGGTATAGGTTTTTCAGTTCATTTATTTTATTTAATATGTGCTTAGGTTGCTAGTGTTAATATTAACAAACCATTGACACTGTGCATGCACAGAGTACTGGTATAAAGTACTGGTATAGAGTACTGGTATAGAGTACTGGTATAGAGTACCGGTATAGAGTACCGGTATAGAGTACTGGTATAGAGTACTGGTATAGAGTACTGGTATAGAGTATCGGTATAGAGTACTGGTATAGAGTACTGGTATAGAGTACTGGTATAGAGTACTGGTATAGAGTACTGGTATAGAGTACCGGTATAGAGTACCGGTATAGAGTACTGGTAAAGAGTAACGGTATAGAATACTGGTATACAGTACTGGTATACAGTAATGGTGTACTCCACTGGTGTACAGCACTTATGTATAGTACTGGTGTACAGTACAGTACTTAGTTGTTACAAGACCCCTTGGTAATAAAAAGAAAGAATGTTAATGTAATTTAATTGTAATGTATTTAAATTATAATTAATACAATTTTAATTAATTAAGTTTTTATTAATTATGTTTTAATTATTTTTTATTTTTATTAATGCAATTTTAATTAATTAATTTTTCTTTAATTGTGTTTTAATTAATTTAATTTTAATTTATGTATTTTTAATGATACAATTTTTATTAATTTAATTGTTATTAATTTAACTTTACTTAATTAAACTTTACATTATCTAATTCTAATGTAATGTAATTATTAAATTTCAATGTAATTTATTTTTAATGTAATATAATTTTAATTTAATAAAAAAATTATGCAATTTTATTGTAACGTAACGTAATTGTTTAAATTGTAATGTTATTTAATTATTTAATTATTTCCAATGTTATAATTTAATTATTGGTAATTTTATTATTTATGCTAATTATTATTTAATGTAATTTTTTATTTATTTATAGTGTTACAGTTATCATTTACAACCGCACCTATGACTCTGCCTCATGTCCATTGCTCAATTTCCCAAAATCAGGCTTAAATTGCGTCAAAATGTTTTTAAGAAAGTTTTAAAGAAATACAATGGGCGATTTTTCCTAGATGTGGGCGCTTGCGCTGACTGTGCTGGTTTCATTGCTTCGTGTTTGGGAGCCTATCAAACACATCGGTATCCGTTCACCATGTGGACCCGTATAAGGCCGTTATTACGCGCTCGAGATTTTTCACTGCTGCAATCTTCTGATCGTATGAAAACAAGGTTGTCTGAGTAAGCATGCGCAGCTGGGTTATTACAGCTCAGCTGTAATAAACGACTTTCTGATAATGTCTTTGTTTTAGTCAAGTAATTTTGATATGCATGATTAGCAATAATCCATCACAACTCCTGCGCGCCCCTAGCTCAAAAAGTCGCTCCTGTTGCCCACGTTGGGAGCCGCTGGCGTAGCCCAACGCGAATCAGGTTCATTAATGTTTAAATCTGCTGTGGGTAAAGAATTTATAGGTCCCTCCTCAATTCGATTTTGCTCTTCTCATTTCAAATTAATTTTGCGACAAATCAAACCTACCTCGTATCCACTGCGACATGCTAGTTCGTTTGTGCAACTTTTGTTTGTCGTTGCCAAATCATCAGACAAAATATTAAATGACTTAATGTTTGATCAAACATTAACTGAGGTGAACATGGAAACGCTGAAAATTCACGAATTTCACCTTTGGTGAAATTTCGTAACCTTTCGTAACCTTATCATACCTAACAACCAAAGTCAATTCGTTCGATTATTTGAACGAAAATAAGCTTTTTATTAAATCGACCGCGAATATTACATAAACTATTCACACACGACATATTTGGACACACACGAACCCGATTTGCGATAGGCTAAATAAGCCGAGGACGGAGTTCTAAGTTCTAAGTTCTAAGTTCTAAGTTCTAAGTTCTAAGTTCTAAGTTCTAAGTTCTAAGTTCTAAGTTCTAAGTTCTAAGTTCTAAGTTCTAAGTTCTAAGTAGCAGGAACAGTTGGTTCAATAAAAAGAGTGTGTGCTAAAATTAAAAATAATTGACTTCGCTCGTCAAACCAGGTGACTTATGAAAATGTGAATAGCCTTCTGCTGCAGTTAGTATATATATATATATATATATATATATATATATATATATATATATATATACACACACACACACACACACACACACACACACACACACACACACACACACACACACACACACACACACACACACACACACACACACACATTTGATGTGAATAGCGTTATGTCATAGTATATAGAAGCGGGATACACAAATCTTTGTTGTGAATAGCTTTATGTCATAGTATATAGAAGCGGAATACACATGGTCACTTTTGATGTGAGTAGCTTTGCGTTATAGCATAGAGAAGCGGAATACATATGGCCACTTTTAATATGAATAGCCTTATGTTATAGTATATAAAAGCGGCATACATGTAGCCACTTTTTAAATTAATACCTTTATTTTACAGGGGTATATAGAAACGGGATACACACGGCCACTTTTGACCTTTTCCGTCGAATTTCGGTTCTGCTAAATCACAGTTAAGGTAATAACTTGACGGTGATTTCAACAAAATCAAAAAAAAAATAATAAACGCGCTAGCATGTCGTAGTCGATACTACATAAGTTCGGTGCATGCGTGCGTGCGTACGTGCGTGCGTACGTGCGTGCGTGCGTGGAAGCGATAAAATAAAATGAAAACTCGGAGTGCCGAAGCATTTTTAAATATCGTATTTTGTTACAGCGAATTGTGTCTACCGCAGGAACGCTGACATCCGCTCCATAGACGAGGTTAACACGCAGCGAAGCCAGAAGAGTTTCATTAGTATCAGGATAACCCACATATGTTCCGATTTCCGGTGCCAGTTCGCATCATCTAAACAGTTGCACGCAGCAGTCAGCATTATCTTGCCAGATTAGCTTACTACGCATAATCCGAACATCCACGGAAACACGCACTGGTATCTTGTCATACTAGTGCACGATAATGGACGTGCCATGTTCGGCTCGTTGCTGGTGGCTGACAGCTTGTTGGATAGTGTGGAAAACAGTGATGATAGTCTGGAAAAGGGGAAGCGAGGTGTAGCTAAAATTCTTTTCATTGGATTAAAATATGTTTGTTTGCTGCTTTGATGTTAGAATTCGTGGGTGAGTGCGTGCGTGTGTGCGTGCGTGTGTGCGTGCGTGCGTGCGTGCGTGCGTGCGTGCGTGCGTGCGTGCGTGCGTGCGTGCAAGTACAAATGATTGAATCTGGATGTAAAATGCCGAGTAACAAACAGTGTTGACGGAAAACCGATAAATGTTCACGTCACGCACATGTCTGCACTTGTGATACAATTATTGTGTTGGGCGAATTGTGATTTTCCCCATATGTGGAATCCATATTATGTATGTTTTCCACAATAATGTTTCATTTCCACTCATTAAGAATGACATACAATTAAGATTATCATAGAGTGTGAACCAAACAGCAAGCGTAGACGTTATATGTTACTGTAATAAATGGATATATCTTAACAATGATTGGAATGGATGCATATAAACATAATTTATGTATTTAAACATAGATGGGGATACCAATATGCTAATGATAATATAATAATGTTACACATTTCTCTTTCAGTAAGTTTCTAGCAGGACAAGAAACCCATCACGAAACAGTCGTGACAATGGGAAGAATTACGCGCAGTCTCCTTCCCGGCTTGGCGCTCTCCTGTCTGGCGACTGCCATCTTGCTTTCTTCCGTCATCGTCGCCGACGACGGCTTTGAGGAGTTTCTGGAAGAGGTGCAGGAACTCGTTTCCCACGACAGTGAGTTTTCTTCGTCTCCATTTACACCCGAGTCAGTTAGCTAGCACAGTATTATTGGGAACTCGTCGCGTTTTGTAGGATTAAGTTTATTTGTTAAATTTATTTTCGGCTCCTCTTTAGCCATAGCGAGTTGTGCGTAGACATTTTATTATACTATTGTATCAGCAAATTAGGCAATATTGGACGAATTGAGGCAAAGCATAGACTACGTACCACTGTTCGTAAACTAGTCCAGCATGTACATTCAGTCGAAACAACAACACTGTCATTTCGGCATGTCAGTTGGTACCAGAATATGTCACATTCATAATAAAAAAAGTTATATATTCTTCTGGATCGCTGTGTATACACGCCGGAGCATTCGTGAACCTCTCGGTCACTTCTTCATTACCAAACCGTTCTCTCGTACAACGTGAATGTGACCTTTTAATACATGTTTTCTTGTTCTTTTCTTTTGGTGTTTGTGTGTGCTCTTTCTATTATTCAATGGCATTCATTCAAAAACTCTATATTCTTATATTTTTTCATGGCAAATTAACTAAATTTTCAATATCCCGATTTAAGTTATTCAAAAAGAACTGACAGTCAAAGGATCGCGTAAGCTCCACCGGGCATGCATAGATACTCCACCGGGCATGCGTAGATACTTCACCGGGTGGGTGCATATATATATATATATATATATATATATATATATATATATATATATATATATATATATATATATATATATACCATATATATACCATATATATATATATATATATATATATATATATATATATATATATATATATATATATATATATATATATATATGTATAATAAAGTATATAACTTTAGCGTGGTTAATCCCCGTTGTTGCATTAGCTGACTACACCAGCGAAACAGACGCCAAGACGTGGCTGGACGACTTAAACCGGGCCCTGGAGGAAGACATAAACAAGGTATCGATCGCAGGCTGGAACTACGAAACCAACCTGACTAAAGAGAACTCTGAGAAGGTAGGATGTCGTTATTGTATCTCCACTTTCCATCGTTTGTATCTCCCTTCCCGCTTAATTATATCGACTGGATTTGCCTTACTAAGTTCCTACTTCTTGTGGAACTATGATTTAAATAACGTTATAGTTATACCAACATAGTACATGTTGCAACATGTACCAAATGAAACTATCGAAACATCAAAAAACTGTATACCGTAATCACTTCACTTAAAACACCGCCGATGAGGTGATGCAGTTAGACTGCGTGTTCGTTTGCTTTGGATTTTACAACCCCGAGTCATTACGATGATACCATTGTAGGTCGTACGAACGATTTTGGCCCAAACCTTTGTTTACTTTCCCGTACTGTTATAACTCCATTTATTTTGGCACAAACCTTTGTTTACTTTCCCGTACTGTTATAACTCCATTTATTTTGGCACAAACCTTTGTTTACTTTCCCGTACTGTTATAACTCCATTTATTTTCGAAGATCACTATGATGTAGTCACATGTGGGGGTTCCCGTGTGGGAATCAGTACTAGGGTTACCACACATAAGAGTGTTACTAACAACAACAAGCTTTGTCTGTTTATTTTGTATACAAATGACGTACTGGGGTCCTTTTCCGCAAATAACAGATCGGAGTTATTAAAATGCATATAGTATACAGACTTATGAAATTAATCACTGGTATTGTAAAAGCAGTCATTGTCCAGATTGAAACAATTATTCTCTTTTCTTCTTATCAGCCGTAGTCCGCTTGGGTCGTTGATCTTCCCTGTTACTCGGCGTCCTCGCCATCTTCCGTGTAATATGCAGCCTCCGGTTGTCCACTACCTCACGCTTCGACCCAGTCAGTTCGCCTTACGTATTCTCTTAGTATACCTTTTAGGCATCCGCATCAGTTCACCTTTAAAGCCTCCGTAAATGATTTGTGATGATGTTACCAGCACCTCTTGTTGTAGCTCGTGCAGGCGGAGCTCCAATTCCAAAGGTGGAACAGCGTTCAACTGATCAAAGCGAAGAAATATCTAGCAAATTCCAAAAACTTCGTTCGACACAGCGATGTCTTACGCCAGATGAGGACCTACGTGTCGATGTTTCCCTTTGTCAGCCATGACGTGTCCTTCCGCAAGTAGGTCTCGTCTTAAGCCCGCAGCACACTAGCCGATTTTTCATCAGGGGACAACTAATCTACAGTTGTCGGCTAGTGTGCTGCGAATTCCTACAAGATCAGGGCTTGTCGGATAATATCTGACAGTGCTAGGTCTCAGGACGTCCCGACGGGCCTTGTCGGCTAGTGTGCTGCAGACTCCGACAAATTGTCGGGGCTCGAGCAATTAGCGACCAATAGGACGCGTGATTGCAGTCACGCGCATAAACGTCATTGTGGCCGTGGCACTGGGCGGCCCCCGGTGCCACGGCCACGATGACAAATGGGATCATGCTTCAGTTAGAATGTAGGGCACAGTAATTTTAGATATGTGTAATTAAAAAAAAGAACATGTTGACAGTGTAACTGTGGATTTTTAGATGATTTCAATAGGCGGAAGGATTTTGTTTGCTTGCTTTTCTGCGTTTCCTTAGGCTCCGTAGCATAATCAAGACGAACAAATCTAGCTTATGTCTTCTTCGCCGCATCGCCGCCACGTTTGGTGTGAGCGCCGCATTGTTTGCTTAATTCCAAATTCGCCACTAGAGGCGTGCTAGTCTCGAAAAAACATCGGCTAGTATGCAGCGAGCTGATGGTCCAACAAATTTAACCCTGATGAAAAATCTGCAGCCCCCGACGAAAAATCGGCTAGTGTGCTGCGGGCTTCACTGTTGCATAAGCATCAATCGTGGAAAAGCGATTTTCTCTAGCGAACGTACACGATTTTCTCTAGCGAACGTACACGATTTGATTTTCCATTCTCGTTCGCGGTGAACGGATGTGCGAGAATATGTGAAATCAATTGAGTGGTAGAAATGAAAAGTGCCTAGAATAGCCTCTTGTGCAACAAATCGAATGATTTTTTCGTAAAAGATTTAGAAAATTAAAAAAGGAACATTTCAATAAAACATACGGGAATGTGTAACTGAGCGGAAAAGCAGTATTTCTCACACAAAAGCTGTAATGTTGAAACCTGTGCTGCTGTTATGTTGGTCATGTCTTATAAACAAACGTTATTTCACACGAAAAGAGATAAATTGTTCATGTTTTCTTTGTATCTGTGATTATATATATCCTGTAATTTTGATCGACACTGGCGCCGCAGCTGTCTGGCGAACACTTATTTGAGTTCACGATGCGGCGTACATTTGCCGGGATATAGAGTAAACCGGTTACGTTTCTAAAATGGCAAAGCTGAATACTTTTATTCAATACAAAATCTCGACCTTCGTACCATCGAGGGTAGGATTTTATCCAATGCAAGGAAACCGGAAGATACGTCGATGACATGATTACTGGGCATTCAAAATTAAACTTCTTTGACCCGACAAATGGGGGGAAGTGGCGGGAAATAATTGTTGAAACACGGAAGAATTTTTTATGAAAACGCCACACACGCACGCACGCACGCACGCACGCACGCACACATACGCACGATGCCGGTTTGCGTTGCAGGGCCTTGGCGGAAGCGAAGACGAAGCTTGAAGCCGTCTTCAACGACGCCCGCGTCATCAAAGATGGCAAATCGTACGCCATCCAACCAGAACTGACGAAAGTGATGTCATCGTCACGTGACTACAACGAATTGCTGTGGGCGTGGCGTGGATGGCGTGATGCAATAGGACCTCACTCGAAGCCTTTATTTACAGAAGTAGTGACTAGGCTTAACGTGGTTTCGAGACAAAACGGTAGGTGGTGCTGTTGTTTGACGAGGAGATCCGAGTGTCGTGATTCGTTGATTTGATCCAGGTGGCGGCGTTTTCATAAAATTATGCTACGGGGGTAAACCGTGAAGGCCCCGTTGTGTGAAGATTCGTGAAGTATTGCCATAAAAGTGAATATAATTGTTCAACGTTATGATAGAACATTGTATGGCCATAATCATCATCATTACTTGTCGGCCGGGGCCACAACATTGCTCGTCAATGTTCTGGCCCCGGCCAATCGTTGACGTGTTCATGTTTCAATAAAGTCCATGTTTACGTTAAATACTGTTTGCGCACATCGAGTAACTAGCGATACGACAGTGATGTCACCTATACGATTTTTAGAGTATCCGAATAACATGGACATATAATTATTTATATTTGATTTGGTCACTGTAAGACAATACCAGCACAAAGATTCTTAGAACACACCACAGAAAGATTATTTCAGCAATGACAGTTCAAGTGAGATACCACCTATTATTGCGAGATAAGGACATTGAACCGCTAAGTTGTGTTCTAAGAATCTTTGTGTGCGTGTGCGTGTGCGTGTGCGTGTGCGTGTGCGTGTGCGTGTGTGTATATGCATCCTTCCCTAGGCTACTGCGATGCTGGGGAAGCTTGGAGGATTTCCAACTACGAAATCGATAATATCGATTCGATGACGAATATTCTGTATAAGGAAATAGCGCCGTTCTATGAACAGCTACACGCATATGTGCGAAGGAAACTCATCCAGCGCTATCCCGGACGAGGGATAGATCCCCGCGGAGCAATCCCTGCTCATCTCCTAGGTGGGTATTCAAGGTGAGAGGAGAGAGAGGGGGGAGAGAAAAGAGAGAAAGGGAGAGATGGCGGAGAGTTAGACAACGAGACAAGATGTACGTGCATGAAGGATGTAGATAATAAAAATGGCAGAACCTGACATTGCAACACGACTAATGGTATAATAATAAAATAATAATAAATAAAGAGCAAGAGGGAGAGAGGGGGAGAGAGAAATTTATAAAGAGAGGGGGAGAGGGAGGGGAGAGAGAGAGAGGGGCAGGAGGGAGAAAGAAGGACAAGAGAGAGAGAGAGAGAGAGAGAGAGAGAGGGGTGGGTGAGGGAAGTATAGGTGGAGAGCGAGAGAGATATGGGGTATATATATAATATGGGCAATATAAACGTGATGGTCTAAACTCCCGTGTTTAATTTTTAATAAAGGCAACATGTGGGCGCAGGAGTGGGACGGAATCATGGACGTTGTTGCTCCATACCCGGATGTGGCGCCGTACAACGTCACTGGTGTCCTGCAGGTATGACGTCATCGCTGGATCTCCTTACAGTAGTGACTGAGAACAATGTTGCTTGATAGACACTTATAACACCAAGGTCGACTAACTTGTGCGATATGTTTCATCTAGTCTTACGCCTCATGTATTCACCAAGACTTAGGCGCCATATATTCACAAAGTCTTAGGCCTCATGTATTCACCTAGTCTTAGGCGTCATGTATTCACCAAGACTTAGGCGTCATGTATTCACCTAGTCTTAGGCCTCATGTATTCACCTAGTCTTAGGCCTTATGTATTCATCTAGTCTTAGGCGTCATATATTCACCAAGTCTTAGGCCTCGTGTATTCACCTAGTCTTAGGCCTCATGTATTCTCCTAGTCTTAGGCCTCATGTATTCACCAAGTCTTAGGCGTCATGTATTCACCTAGTGTTAGGCCTCATGTATTCACCTAGTCTTAGGCCTCATGTATTCACCAAGTCTTAGGCGTCATGTATTCACCTAGTGTTAGGCCTCATGTATTCACCTAGTCTTAGGCGTCATATATTCACAAAGTCTTAGGCCTTATATATTCACCTAGTCTTAGGCCTCATGTATTCACCTAGTCTTAGGCGTCATGTATTCATCAAGTCTTAGGCCTCATGTATTCACCTAGTCTTAGGCCTCATGTATTCTCCTAGTCTTAGGCCTCATGTATTCTCCTAGTCTTAGGCCTCATGTATTCACCTAGTCTTAGGCCTCATGTATTCTCCTAGTCTTAGGCCTCATGTATTCACCTAGTCTTAGGCGTCATATATTCACAAAGTCTTAGGCCTTATGTATTCACCTAGTCTTAGGCGTCATGTGTTCACCTAGTCTTAGGCCTCATGTATTCACCAAGACTTAGGCGTCATGTGTTCACCTAGTCTTAGGCCTCGTGTATTCACCTAGTCTTAGGCCTCGTGTATTCACCTAGTCTTAGGCGTCATGTAAAGGTAAAGGTAAAGGTACGTTCTCATATAGCGCTTAATCCGGTCCATAGGACTGCTCAAAGCGCTTTACTCTTCACCCCCTGGCAGACCTGTTCATTCCAAGGCCATCTCAACTTCTTTGGGAAGTATTCAGCCACGCTGCAATTGCTGCGCGAAGGCTATTCGTTCACATATCCACCACTGTCTGTATTGCCAGGTACTCATTTATACAGCTGAGTGAACTGTGGCAACGTGGGGTGATCAAACTTGCCAAAGCAGTGGGATTTGAAACCGGGTTCTCTCGATTGAGAGTCCGGCCTTCTAACCGGTATGCTATCGCGCCCCATGTATTCACCTAGTCTTAGGCCTCATGTATTCACCTAGTCTTAGGCCTCATGTATTCACCTAGTCTTAGGCCTCATGTATTCACCTAGTCTTAGGCGTCATATATTCACCAAGTCTTAGGCGTCATGTATTCACCAAGTCTTAGGCGTCATGTATTCACCTAGTCTTAGGCGTCATGTATTCATCTAGTCTTAGGCGTCATATATTCACCAAGTCTTAGGCGTCATATATTCACCAAGTCTTAGGCGTCATGTATTCACCTAGTCTTAGGCGTCATGTATTCACCTAGTCTTAGGCCTCATGTATTCACCTAGTCTTAGGTATCATGTATTCACCTAGTCTTAGGCGTCATGTATTCACCTAGTCTTAGGCCTCATGTATTCACCTAGTCTTAGGCGTCATATATTCACCATGTGTTAGGCGTCACGCATTCACCTATTCTTAGACGTCACGTATTTACCTAGTTCTATGCGTCATATAATCACCTAGTCGTTTTGTACATTGTGTACTTTGAAATAGCAAAGAGTAATCGTAATTTTAAGTGATTGTAATTGTATTACAATATTTTAGTTGTGTTTGAACAATGTTACATACTTCCTGAATACATTCTGTTAGTCATCGCCTGTAAGAAAGAGCTAATAGAAATGAAACCACCGTGCCACCTATGATGTTTTCTACACTGGCTGCATATTATACAGAGTTACACGCCGAAACAGATGTTCAAGATGGCTGAAAATTTCTTCATGTCAATTGGCCTTGACCCGATGACGTCAACTTTCTGGAGTAAGTCGATGATCGAGAAGCCTCGAGACAGAAATGTCGTTTGTCACGGCTCGGCTGATGATTTTTTCCAAGAGGGTGACTACAGGCAAGTGTATTTGAAAAAAATGTATCCGAAGCAATATATTCGGTGAGGCGAAATAGTGAGTAAAGTGTTTTGTAGTCAATGACGTTAATAGTTTTATCGTGCAATTGCGTGGATGCTGAATACTTCTTAGCGACCAGATATTATGGAGTGTTTCTTTATTTTACTTTCCACAGTTATTTGATTGTTGTTAGGTTTAAGTACCTTTTCAAATATATATATATATATATATATATATATATATATATATATATATATATATATATATATATATATATATATATATATATATATATATATATATATATATATATATCTATATATATATATATATATATATATATATATAAAATATATATATATATATATATATATATGTATGTATGTATGTATGTATGCATGTATGTATGTATGTATGCATGTATGTATGTATATATGTATGTATGTATATATGTATGTATGTATATATGTATATATATATATATGTATATATATATATATATATATATATATATATATATACATACATACATACATATATACATACATACATATGTTCCTGCTTTACACAATATCGGACGGTAAAAATACTACAGCAAACAGTGTTAAAAGATGCAGCATAACGTTACTAATAAAGATGTTGTTTGAAAACGAAAACTTCGATAATCTGGGCAGTTTAATAATGCCAAACCTTCAACGAGGTCCACACCAGTTAAGCAATGAAAATCGTTGTGCATTCTCTTTAAGTGGAACAATTTCGTTGATACCAGAATCAAGATGTGCACGGTGAGGACCGCCGAGTCGCTGAAGACCATCCATCACGAGATGGGTCACATCCAGTACTTCATGCAGTACAGTCACCAGCCGGCGATATACCGACAGGGCGCCAATGCAGCCTTCCACGAAGCCATAGGAGACACAATATCTCTATCGGTTGCGACGCCGGCACATATGCGGTCTGTGGGTAAGTAACAATGATTCTCCATTGCTTCCATTGCACATACCTCTGTAGAAAATTCTTCGTCCTCAAAGACTGAACGACAGACCTGTTCACCAAAACATCTCACAGACTGTGTGGCCTCCAATATAGTTGAAAGACCAATAATTTGTAGTGCCACCAGCCCCCACTGACTAGTTTAGGAACAATTGTTTTGTAATGACAGTCGTTGAATGGAATCAGCTCAACAAGCCTCAAGTTCAGGCTGAGACAACAGAAGAACACAGCTGCCCATCCTGCGACCCGCACGGCCAATAGACATGTTATGCTCACTCACCCCGTCGTAGATAATAGCCAATACTGCGTAGATAATAGCCAATACTGGCTTCTTGCGACGTTTCCGTTTAGATGTAGACGGCCATGGCGGAAGCAAAAACGTGTGCTGCGATGAAATGACCAGAACGTTGTGATGCTGCCTTCAGTGGGGCGCAATAGCATACCGGTTAGAAGGCCGGACTCTCAACCGAACCCGGTTTCAAATCCCACTGTGGTCGCGAACCTCTGATCACCAAGTTCACTTCGTTGCCACAGTTCACTCAGCTGTATAAATGAGTACCTGGCAATATAGGCAGTGGTGGATGTGTGAACGAATTGCAGCATGGCTGAATGCTTCCCAGAGAAGTTGAAATGGCCAGGGGCTGAAGTGTAAAGTGCGTTGAGCAGTCCTAAGGACTGGATACCACGCTATATAAGAACTTACTTTTACCTTCAAGGGGCACACATGGTTAACGTTGAAGAAAGTTACATGAATTATGTAATGAAAACAATCATTATTATAATATTATACTAATGTGAAAATTGTGAGGATGGTAATGATGATGATGGATTGCATTATGCCGTCGTTGTAGTTGTAAGTATATAACCTACATCCGAAAGCAATCCTTCTTCGCCTTTGGTCACTATGAAAATCACGAGGATTTCTCCAATGTACGTGTATGTGTGTATGTATCCTTTCGTGCGTGCGTGCGTGTGCTTCTTTCAAAATAGTGTTTGCTAATAATGTATAAACCTCTGTTGAACAAGTCATTAATGTTTCTCTAGGTCTATTGACCGACAAACCAAACAATGACAGACGATCCGAAGAAGACGACAACAGTAATGTCAATTTTTCTTACTAATTAATATATATATATATATATATATATATATATATACATGTATATATATATATATATACACGTATATATATATATTTATATATATATATATATATATATATATATATATATATATATAATAATAATGTATATATACACATAAATATCTACTATATATATATATATATATATATATATATATATATATATAATATATATATATATATATATATATATATATATATATATATATATATATATATATATATATATATAATATACTTCAATGTAAAAGTTTATAATAATAATATGAAAACTTAAATAGCGCCTAAATCGTGAGGAACCCGAGCGCGCAACAAACTAGACTTGCTCAGCTTGATGTCACAAACAGGACGATTATTTAGGATGAAATTGCTAACATGACTGATTTGGTTCCTTTCAGAGAAGGAGATAAATTTTCTTATGAAGATGGCACTGGAGAAGATCGCCTTCCTCCCCTTCGGCTACTTGATCGACAGGTGGCGCTGGGAGGTGTTCCGCGGTGACGTCACTCCCGACAACTACAACAAGCGCTGGTGGGAACTACGGTAACCATCAAACCTCGTTATCACTGGGTGAACTTCTCCATGGCAACCACATATTATTTGGCTTAATTGACGGAATGCCCATTTTGAAGGTAATCCGATATTTGATGTGGTGATCAAGACACTTTTGCTCTTCGCTCCGAATAGGTCGGCCCATGTTCTAAAGTTTAACTTATTCAGAATCGTTTCTGAATCTTTAGCATGGGTAATACCAACTACCTTATCTTGCAAGTATCCTGGTAAGAATTTCTTAACACCTGCACTCTGGCTGTGGGCGAGTGCGTGCGTGCATGTGTGCATAGCGTAGAAGCAAAATAAAATTAAGCGTTGTGGTTTGCAGTTTACGCTACCAGGGTATAGTTCCTCCTGTTCAACGGACCGAAAAGGATTTCGATCCGGGATCCAAGTACCACGTGTCGTCTTTTGTTCCCTACATCAGGTAACGTGATGACTTGGATCTCTTCTGCTGAGACTATAATGTTACATTAGGATTATGATACGCAGCGAATTAAAAATTCAGTACTAACTACTCGCGATTACACACACGCTTAATGGAAAAACGTCGCCGATAGCGTTCAAATCAAATCAAATCAAATCAAAACCGTTTATTCAAACAGATCAAACAAATTAGATGTACATATAAAGTACACAAAAAATATTGGTGAAATGCTCGAAAGAAGGAGAAACATTGAAGTAAGAATACTTACAATGTCATGTTGCTCCTTTGTCGACAGTTTCTAGCAGTTTTTATACGTGATATTAATTTCATAAATGATACAGATGTGGCTATCATTACTTAAGTTTTGGTAGATTATTATGAAACTGTGCATTGTGAAATTAAATCTGTTTACCATAACTTTCAAATAACTGCTGTAGTGTGCTTTAAAACGGTGAAAAGAACGAATATTGGTCAAAACAGGCATTCAACGAATTCCACAGTTTGGTTCCATAGACAATTAATGACTTATACCTTCTATTAGTTGATGCACGAGTTCATGAAAATCGATTTTGTCTTAGTGTACAGAGCTTATTATTATTGTGCTTAACAAATAAACTTTGAATATTCGACGGCAATTCATTTGTATGAGTGTGTGGAGTTGTGTGGTCGCATCGCTGTGCGTTGTACATAAGCCGTATTACCATCTTTTGTAACATATTTATACAATGCAAATTTGTAGGATACGTATTTCCCCATATTTCCACACAATACAATAAATATGGCAAAAACAGGGTGAAATAAAACATATACATACTATACCGGTCAAGTATTTTCTTGCATTTGTACATGACACTAACACTTATCGATAATTTAGACTTTACTCGACTGATGCGGTCTTTCCAGTTTAATGATTTGTCGATAGAAATTTCGTAACTCGTACTTTTAATATCTGTGTATTTTTTATCTTAATATTTATATCAGACAATTGTGCTCGAACAGAAAATAGCATGTAATTGGTTTTGGGTATATTTAGAAACAATTTGTTGGTTGAGAACTATAACGGATATAGTTCGTTGCATGCAATATTTTCAAGTAATTTTATATCATTGGCTGAACAGAATATGTTCGTGTCATCGGCAAATAAGATAAGTTTTATCACTTTATCGACATTGCATATGTCGTTGATATACAGAATAAACAGCTTCGCCCCTGGCGTACACAATTTGGTATAATATTTCTTCGTATTATTTCTAGTTGCCATCTAATACATCTCCAGTCATTCTGATTTATGTTTAAGCTTAGTCTCCACATATCCCGTCCATCCCTAGCGTCACTTCTCATCCTCATTCAGTTTCCCCGGCCGTTTCTTTTCCAATTTCCGTCTTGTTGACCTTCTCCTTCCATGTAATCCTAAACGTTCTACATAAAGACATATACTTTCATATTTATCCCGTAATTAGGTAATGTAATGTAATTAATTATTTCATTTTCAGATACTTCCTAAGTTTTATCGGACAGTTCCAGTTTCACCAGGCGCTGTGCAATGCTGCCGGCCACGGAGGACCTCTTCACAAGTGCGACATCTATCAGTCGAAGAAGGCGGGAAACTTGCTCAAGTAAGCGTTCAGCCATATCACTTCTTATTTTAATCTTTGGAAATAATTTTTAGGAGCTGATGCTTAAACATAGTATGGTCTGTTTGCTCTCAAAAGTGGTAGAGTGTGGTTCACTAATGTAAATGATAAAAACTGGGATAGAGCTAAATCGGCTCGGTATATCCATTGGCATACGAGATGGTTTTAAATTTGGCAAACCATGGTAATATTTTAAATATAATTTATGATATACAATTACGTGTAAACTGTTTTTTTACTGTTTGTATATCATATACAATAACAATAACCTTTTATGTATATACCACGATGTGTGTACGAACAAAGATATTATTAATTAGTATTATTATTATTATCATTATTTCAGCTTCCTTGTTAGCCTTGCATTAGCCGTCACTTCCCTTCACTGTGTATTATGCACTACATACATACTTTGTATAAAATATAAGAAAGAACGCAACTATCGTAGCCGTCCGGACAAATATGTTCTCTTGATTGTTGCTAAGACTGTAGTGTTCTGATCGTTAGTGCATTTTTTCTATTAGGTCAGTCCTACGTCTCGGGGCCAGCCAGCCGTGGCCTGACGCGATGGAGATCATCACCGGTCAGCGCGAGTTCAGCACCGCCGCCATTTTGGAATACTTCAAGCCGCTCCACGATTGGTTGAAACAAGAGAACGCCAACGAGCACGTCGGCTGGAAGAGGAATAACTGAATGAGACTACTGCAGTGGAATAAAGCATAATATTGTCGAAAACTTGTCGTGTTCAAAAGAATAAATTGCAACTGCAAAAAAATTGCTGTGCCGTCACGCTTGTCTGGCGTGGATGTCAATAGGTAGAATTTATTCGTTTGTTTTTGTAGTCGGCATTTTGTTTATCAAGTTTAATTGTGCACATAATATATATGTGGACGCCTGCTCAATGGACATTGCTTGCTTGTGAATTTAATGGAAGCACCTGACCTGTTGCTGTGTTTGTTTTTAAGGCCACGTGTTTGTAATGGTCAAAACCTGGACCGACAACAATGTAGGCCGGACATAATGGACAGCTGGTCGCCATTGTCCGAATGCTCAATTTTAACAAGTCCAATAGAATCTCCTGCTAGGTTTTTGAAGCCTGCACACGCACACGCACACTTGGAGAGAGACGTATCTCACATCTAGTGATAATCATTTAATTCGACATATAATTTAAAATCGGTTATTAAACATAGTGATAGTCTGAACATTCCAAAAGGTGCCATGCATATTGGTTGGGTGTATCATTTCAAGTGTGTATGATGTCACGCGATAGGAGTAAAATGTGCAATGAAGCTTCTAATTAAAGCATTCTTGAATTGATCTGTTCGCCCTACTGTGTTTTCTGTTTCCACATTAAACATCACCGACATAATCATTTGTATTATTATTATTGTCATAATCGTTAAAGTCGTCGGTGTTTCTTTTCCATTTCGATATATTTACACTTCAACATTTACATATCGTTCATCGTAGTTCCTAAACCGTTGACCTGGTTACTGTTAATGATATTCTAGCGGCCCTATCAAATGTTAAAAAGCACAGTTACCCAATAGTCTATAGAACTTGCAAATATGGAGCAAATTGAAAGATTGAAAGGGCATATCGATCTGGGAGGCAATTCCTATAGCTTGTATAACTTACGCACCCAAAATCACCCCGCCACCCCCACACTCGCACGCACACGCACACGCACGCACACGCACGTTTGTATATGGTGTATGAAGTTGTATAGTGGTATATGCATACGATGAGAATGATATCAATGATAGTCGCTGCCAATAGTCTGACATCTCTAATCTGACAGTAGTTGTAATGATCCATTGGAGCAAATAGTGGAGCAAACAGTTATTCCATTAGCCAGCATCATAAGACCGTAATCTTTATAATTATTCATCTTTACTCAGTATATATATTTTCCACATATGCCCTTTCCTAAAAAAATATATAATGATATGGTCATCTTATTCCCATGTTAATATTATCTTATGCAATGCTATCATATTAATGCAGGCTGGATATGGATAAAAAAAATACGTTTCACAAAATACAGTTGGTATTCGTTAAACAAAATTCTGACGTCCGTCATAGAACAGTTGCCCATATTGTATACGCTTCACACTAAGCCTAGCTATATTCCTTCTGCCTACTTGAATACAAATCAGAACAAACGAGAAAAAACATGCACACTGCGGTATGCTGTTTTCTGTTTTCACATCAATGTGAGTATGGTTAGTAGGCCCAACACTTTGTCATGTATACAACATATTGTTTATCCGTATGATTTGATATACGCCCATAGAGTGCAACTCGCTGTTACCATAGGAAGCTCATTTTAGCTAGGGGTGCTTCGGCATCCCATACTTATTAATGATCTCTGTTAAATAAATAAGATGCAATT
>BSQZ01000040.1:1145098-1225098 GCA_033239005.1 Lamellibrachia satsuma
TTGCTGTCAGCACAACCACCTCAACTAGCTAGCACTACCTCCATTGCTGTCATCACAACCACCTCAACTAGCACTACCTCCATTGCTGTCATAACAACCACCTCCACCAGCACTACCTCCATTGCTGTCAGCACAACCACCTCAACTAGCACTACCTCCATTGCTGTCATCACAATCACCTCCACCAGCACTACCTCCATTGCTGTCATCACAACTTTCTCCACCAGCACTACCTCCATTGCTGTCAGCACAAACACCTCAACTAGCACTACCTCCATTGCTGTCAGCACAACCACCTCAACAAGCACTACCTCCATTGCTGTCATCACAACCACCTCAACTAGCACTACCTCCATTGCTGTCATCACAACCACCTCCACTAGCACTACCTCCATTGCTGTCATCGCAACTTTCTCCACCAGCACTACCGCCATTGCTGTCAGCACAACCACCTCAACTAGCTAGCACTACCTCCATTGCTGTCATCACAACCACCTCAACTAGCACTACCTCCATTGCTGTCATAACAACCACCTCCACCAGCACTACCTCCATTGCTGTCAGCACAACCACCTCAACTAGCACTACCTCCATTGCTGTCATCACAATCACCTCCACCAGCACTACCTCCATTGCTGTCATCACAACTTTCTCCACCAGCACTACCTCCATTGCTGTCAGCACAACCACCTCAACAAGTACTACCTCCATTGCTGTCATCACAACCACCTCAACTAGCACTACCTCCATTGCTGTCATCACAACCACCTCCACTAGCACTACCTCCATTGCTGTCAGCACAACCACCTCAACTAGCACTACCTCCATTGCTGTCATCACAATCACCTCCACCAGCACTACCTCCATTGCTGTCAGCACAACCACCTCAACTAGCACTACCTTCATCGCTGTCAGCACAACCACCTCAACAAGTACTACCCCCATTGCTGTCAGCACAACCACCTCAACTAGCACTACCTCCATTGCTGTCAGCACAACCACCTCAACAAGTACTACCTCCATTGCTGTCAGCACAACCACCTCAACTAGCACTACCTCCATTGCTGTCAGCACAACCACCTCAACTAGCACTACCTCCATTGCTGTCAGCACTACCCTCTCAACTAGCACTGCCTCCATTGCTGTCAGCACAACCACCTCAACAAGTACTACTTCCATTGCTGTCAGCACAACCACCTCAACTAGCAGTACCTCCATTGCTGTTAGCACAACCACCTCAACTAGCACTACCTCCATTGCTGTCAGCACAACCACCTCAACTAGCACTACCTCCATTGCTGTCAGCACAACCACCTCAACTAGCACTACCTCCATTGCTGTCAGCACAACCACCTCAACTAGCACTACCTCCATTGCTGCCATTGCCATACACCTACTACTACCCATCGACAACCCATATCACCACACTGCCACCACAGCTACATCCAAAACGTTAGCCACCTACACCACAATCACCTTTATTCCAATATCTACATCACCACACCACCACAACCACTACCAAAACAGCAACCTTAATTTCCGTTTCCATCACGTCACTATCCGTATCTGCTGCTGGCGTTCAACGTGGGTCTGTTTGTTCGTCCTCAGGCAATGCTATTGAAGGCTGATGCCTTGTACACCATTGGCGAGTTTGAACAGGCTCTTGTATACTACCAGAGAGGTCGCTGCCTCCGACCGACCATACACAACTTCCGCCTAGGGATACAGAAAACGGAAGAAACCATCATGAACTCGCTTGGTGGTAAGTCTGTTCTTCTTCTCCTTCTTAGTCTTCTTTCTCTGCATATCGTCGTAGTCGACGATTACATCAATTTAGGATGTTCTCTATGTTCAGATCTTCGGCGTGAGATGAGTCCTATTTGTGCGGTGAAACCTTTCTTGCAAATGTCAGAGGAGATCGCAGCGGGCGGTTGTTTCGACGTTCATAATCTTGCTATTTTTCTTCCTGTGTGCCACTCCCCGACGTAGGGTCCGTCGCCATTGTTTCTTGAGTCGAGCACATTGTTTCCAGGTGTAGACAGGGATGCGCGTGCGATGTCCACTTAGCACATCTTTGTAACATTATCGCTGTCAACATCGAAGGCGTTTCTCTCTGAATTAATCTGTTAATTCAGGAACCCACAGCACTGTAACCTTTGTAATAATGCACATTATGTAAGATTGACTAGTTCACCGAATAACGTATACGATCGAGGCTGAAAACATCATAGGAACCCACAGCACCGTAACCTTTGAAATAATGCACATTATGTAAGATTGACTATTTCACCGAATAACGTATACGATCGAGGCTGAAAACATCACAATGTGACCGTACGTGTCACCAGATCCCAGCGTGGTGAAGTTGGACCTGGAGGGAGATTTGTCGCATTTCAACAAGTTTAAGGTATGCGTTTCTGGACTCCGAAACGTTTGGATTATATTATTTTTATTATGTTCAAGTCTTACGTCAATTTACGCTTAGCCCTCGTCATGCCAACATACCGTATCCGATATATTAATATGCACATAATTTGATCTTGCAAAAATAACGAATACCAGGAAAGCTTAGAACGATATATTCGCGCCTACAAGCCTCTACGACCGGACGTACGCATGCGCTCTCGAACAGGATGTTGCAAATGTGTGTGCATGATTTATTCACATAACGCGGAACTGCACACAATAATTAGATACAAGGTCAGCAAGCGTAAAGCACTGATTTGAACCCATAGAAATTAACTTAATTATACAATGGGCATCAAAAACCTTAAGCCTCCTTGCAATGCAGTAGTGGATATTTATTTTTCGGGGCACGTTTTTGCTAAATCCGCGCCTGATACGTATTTTGCATGACTTTGTGCAAACGTACACACGTGCATGCGTGCGTCTAAGTTCGTAGTAATGCATTCGCCGGCGACACAGGAAAAGGAGGAATATGATGGTAAGACTGAATTGCGTGATTCCTCGAGCCGGTCAAACGCAGCCTATGACACCAACCTGCCGAAAGCCCGCCTCAGACGGAAGGCTAAGACGGTGCGACAGCTGCTTGGCCAACTCTACCACGACTTGGATTACGTGAACGAGCTGATGCGCGACATCAAAGGTAGCCAATGTCGGTCCCGTCTTCCGTTTTTATATACTCCACACAGTCCTTTTCCACGGCTAAAGCAGGAGTTTGTTTAATGTGTTTTAGAGCTAGCGATCACCAGCTCTGTGAGGTCACGACAGGTTACAAATTTACCGCCGCTGTGGGATGTTTTATTTCCCCTGGCATTAACAACAGGTAGACGGGATATACGGCGTTTATGTCTCATCCGTAAGACACGGGCAGAGTGAAGTTAATGACATTGTCCAAGTTTCGAAATGGCAGCAGGCGGACTCACACCCTCTGGATTTTTATTAGCAGAGTTACTGTGTCTCACACGACATATCCACATGCATGTCTAAAGAGGACGTAAATAAGCTCAAAAAGACATGGGCAAGCTAGAAAGAATACAACTAAGAGCAACAAAGCTGATTACAGCACTGAGAGAGATTAGCTACGAAGTACGCCTACTGGAATACGGTTTGACACGAGAGACCAGGAGACTAAGGAGACCAAAGTTTGTTTTAACAGTGAATGATTATTAAGACATCGACATAAATATGTTCCTCAAACATAGAGACGGTAAAAGAACTGAAGCAGCAATAAAGACTAGTTATGATAAAGTACTCGTTCTTTGATAATGATAATGAGACATTCGTTACTTCATTATCGATAATAATGATGAAACGGAACACTTAGTAATCATCATCATTTATTTGTTTCCAACTTGTTCCACCCTATCTATGATACTACAGTACCTATGATGCTATCTATGATACTATCTATGGTACTACAGTATCTATGATGCTATCTATAATACTACAGTATCTATGATACTCTCTATGATACTACAGTATCTATAATGCTATCTATGATACTACAGTATATATGATGCTATCTATGATACATCATGATAAAGCAACGTTAACAGTTGGATTGAACATTTTCAATAACTATTCAGTGCATATTGTAAAACAATTTAAGACATTGTGAATGTCAAGTGGATAATACATAAATGAATTTCAAACTAATATATATTTAGTAGCTTATTAAGAGCTCGTCCTAACAGTACCTCTAATATATATATATATATATATATATATATATATATATATATATATATATATATATATATATATATATATATATATATATATATATATATATATATATATATATCAGTATAAACATACAAATATAACAAAAAAATGTAACACTACGGTTTGCAATAATAATAACCTTAATTAACGTTATAACTAGCAATATAATTATCCATAAGACGTGCTTTGAAAACATACATATTTCGAATACTTCTCAAATAATCAACAAATATTCAAATCGAAGTTTTACCCCATGGGTTGGTACAGTAATGAACTAACGGTAACTAACCTTGTCTCTGATCAGACATGCACCCAGACGGACACAACATGTTGCGGGAGATAAAGAACTTCCTCAACAGTCGGGCCGACTTCTGGCAGCAGGAGATGCCAATCTACTTCCGTCGCTACGACCGGTGGTTGCAACGTCGGGAGGCCAAGTGTCTCCACAAGGCAAATTTCATGCAGACCTACTTGAAGGGCCTGGTGAAACTCATCGACACTGGTGGGTTGACCCAGAGGTTATTTGAGGGTGGGTGGGGGAATGGGCCATGGACCCCTTTTGCTTAAATTTTTAGATTTTAGCCACTGTGTGTCAGTTGCTGATCTTACCAATTCCTCGTAAGGAGGTATTTTTTTAGAACTGGTAATTTGTTTAGTTTATGTGCGGAGAACAACCGTGACAATCGTGTGCAGACGTGCATTCAACTTTTACAGTTCTTGCCCACCCTCCGCAATGTAAATTTACAAATGAATGGAACAAATTGTCCAACGATTGTGCTATTGCTAGCAGGATGAGTATAACTGAAAATAAAATTAAGAGATATGTATTAAAGGCGGGCTTCTTAAATACCTTTTTAAATCTATGATCTCACAGAATTGGAAGATTGGCAATACAGCAATGCCCTGAGACATGGTAAACGTGCCCTTCAAATGACACAATCTTATCAAGGATATCTACACGACAGGTAGAGAATATCCTCCATTTGTGTCCGAAGTATCGTATGGTCTTTGTGTTGTTGTTATTATCGTTGTCGTTGTCATCATCGTCAGCACATCTATAATGAGTCATAATGCCCGCCACAGAGCACTGTCTATCGTCATTCGTCATTATGTTGTTGATGTTATTGCTGTTGTTGTTGTTGTGGTGGTGGTGGTGGTGGTGGTGCTGCTGCTGCTGCTGCTGCTGCTGCTGCTGCTGCTGCTGCTGCTGCAGCTGCTGCTGCTGTTGGTGGTGGTGTTGGTGGTAGTAGTTGTGATGGTGTCGGTGTTGGTGCTGCTGCTACTTCTGCTTCTACTGCTGTTGTGGCATTGCTGCACTCAATACTCACAACAACAACAACAACAACAAGAATTCAAAACCAATCTTGCATCACAGTTAAAATTCATAATGGATGTTCAGAATCAGCCTGCAGACCGCCCTACGTTACCGCATCGCCAGAGCCAGCGACCTGCTCGGCGACTCTCAGTGCGCCATTCAGAACTACAAGAGAGTCATTCTTGTGGCGACAAGTCGGTAAGTGACGCCAAATCGGATGAATAGTATCCACACAGTCGACGAAATGTACGCTAGGCGGAGGTAATTTATCCACATATATCACGTTCTAAGACTAAAATTCCACATTATTATGTAGGTGAATTAAAATATCAAAACGTGCGTGTGTACTTGTATTTATGTATGTATGTATGTATGTATGTACATATGTATGTATGCATGTATGCATGCGTGCGCGTGTGTGTATGCGTGTATATATGTATATATAAATATAGAGAGTAGCTTGGGGCATAACGCCCAGTTTTGGGGCATAACGCCCACTCCCTATCTAGTTACACAGCCCGAAAATTACAATTTCGAGATCGCCAGATGAAGCTACATATCGACTTTCGTATCTGGCGCATCGGAGATTGCCGCAGAAGTAAAACGCGCGGTAAGTTGTTCATATTAAAAAGTTGGCTTTATAATTATAACAATTGTCCTTGCCAAAGTAGGACTTTGTACTGTAACCACGAGAGACTGTGACAAAGAACTCAATGTATAGCATCGACAAATATGCATATAATAGTTTTATAAGTGTATAGGTTACGGGCGATATATGAGAATAGTATTGAAATTAAGACATTATAATATTGCACATGTGGAGTAAAAAGCCTTACACACAGTAGGATCAAAACTGTGTGTTCGTTATGCCCCATGACATGTATATGTATATGTATATGAATATGTATATGTATATGTATATGTATATGTATATGTAGATATATATATATATATATATATATATATATATATATATATACATATATACATATATACATACATACATACATACACACACACACACACACACACACACACACAACACACACACACACACACACACACACACACACACACACACACACACACACATTTGTGTGTGTGTGTGTGTGTGTGTGTGTGTGTGTGTGTGTGTGTGTGTGTGTGTGTGTGTGTGTGTGTGTGTGTGTGTGTGTGTGTGTGTGTGTGTGTGTGTGTGTGTGTGTGTGTGTGTGTGTGTGTGTGTGTGTGTGTGTGTGTGTGTGTGTGTGTGTGTGTGTGTGTGTGTGTGTGTGTGTGTGTGTGTGTGTGTGTGTGTGTGTGTGTGTGTGTGTGTGTGTGTGTGTGTGTGTGTGTGTGTGTGTGCCCCATGACATAATAAATATTGTATATCAAGCCTAAGTACGTTTGTTATATGTTAAACTAAATGTAGACCCTTAAATAATAATATATTATAGAAGAAGGCCTAGACCTATGACTTATCTATTAAGTAGAGGACATCTATACTATTGCCTATGGCACAGGCTGGGCCGATAACTTATACTTATATTAGCTAATGGGCCTATAAGGATTTAGTCTACAGCCTTGGGATATGTTAATGTAAACTCGTTTTTATGACAACAGATGGTGCGCAATTACAAACGAACATCAACGCGTGGATCTTACGGAGATGATCGCCTCGGTAGAGCAGTTGACGCAGTGAAGAATGGGGACTCCGTGAACAAGGCATCAGGTAGGCGTGTCATGTTGTCTAATGTGTTGACCGACTATAAGCGATTACGAAATTTGAATAGTTGTAATATTATCGAGAAAAAAATATAACATATTAGACCCAGTTGTCATTCGTATTAGTGCCTTATTATTGTAGTACTTGAATGTAGCATGCATAGTTGTTTGTATTTAAGGTGATTACGGGGTTCCGCGGCGGACTCATCAAAGGCTTGGTCAGACAACCGGGCAGAATTACAATGGACAGCAAAACAAAAACGTTCTAACCACTATTCGAGGCTGAACTTGTGAATCACGTGAAAGAGATGGAATCTTCCATGTACTGCATCACGATGATTGACTTGCGTCGTTTAGCCTTTGATCTTGTCGTCCGCATGAACATAGCACACCCATTCGATGCTACCAGTGGTCTGGCCGGTGTAGACTGGGCAAGGGCCTTCACCGGCATACGACGCTCACCATCAGAACACCGATTGCAACTAGCAAAGCACGTATGAAAGGGTTTAATAAAGAAGATGTGGGAATGTTCTGTGGACAGTACAGGAAATTGCTTGTGAATGGTGGGTTCGTCCATACACGCATCTGGAACTGTGACGAAACATGGTTCACTACCGTTGTTTCTGAAGACGACGACGAGTGGCCATGCCTTGTTTGCGGCGAGCCATTCAGGAGCAGCAGATCCGGCGAAAGTTGGATCCAGTGTCAGATCTGTCACCACTGGTCGCT
The DNA here is from genome assembly GCA_033239005.1 of Lamellibrachia satsuma. NCBI lineage: Eukaryota > Metazoa > Annelida > Polychaeta > Sabellida > Siboglinidae > Lamellibrachia > Lamellibrachia satsuma. The sequence goes on from BSQZ01000040.1 coordinate 1,153,035, forward strand.
TCATGACTGTACCGAGGGTGGCAGATTTTATGTTTGCCACAATTGCGAGTCTGATAGTGAGTGAATGAGTGGTTAGGCAGCAGATCCGACGAACGTTACATTCTGTGCCATGTATATCACCAATGATCGCAACTGGTCGACGAGGGTGGAAGATGTTATGTTTGCCGTAATTGTGAAGTAACGAGTTGTTAACCGTCGAGAGTTGATGAGAATAGTCTTAGTAAAGTTATGAATTGTAAAAGTGTCTATACGTTTTGATTTCCACACATGTATACAACATTACAAAGTAACATTTCTGCAGTCAAACCACATAAATATTAAAATATTAGAACTGTACAGATTATGTTCGATTAGTTTCATTTTAGTAGATCTAAGACAATGGCAAAGGACTAACATTAATAATAAAAAAATGTACACACACACACACATATATGTATATATATATATATATATATATATATATATATATATATATATATATATATATATATATATAATAACATAACATATAATAATAATAATAACAAATACATGTCCACAATTTAGCCGAAATATTAACGTGTGTGTGTGTGTGTGTGTGTGTGTGTGTGTGTGTGTGTGTGTGTGTGTGTGTGTGTGTGTGTGTGTGTGTGTGTGTGTGTGTGTGTGTGTGTGTGTGTGTGTGTGTGTGTGTGTGTGTGTGTGTGTGTGTGTGTGTGTGTGTGTGTGTGTGTGTGTGTGTGTGTGTGTGTGTGTGTGTGTGTGTGTGTGTGTGTGTGTGTGTGTGTGTGTGTGTGTGTGTGTGTGTGTGTGTGTGTGTGTGTGTGTGTGTGTGTGTGTGTGTGTGTGTGTGTGTGTGTGTGTGTGTGTGTGTGTGTGTGTGTGTGTGTGTGTGTGTGTGTGTGTGTGTGTGTGTGTGTGTGTGTGTGTGTGTGTGTGTGTGTGTGTGTGTGTGTGTGTGTGTGTGTGTGTGTGTGTGTGTGTGTGTGTGTGTGTGTGTGTGTGTGTGTGTGTGTGTGTGTGTGTGTGTGTGTGTGTGTGTGTGTGTGTGTGTGTGTGTGTGTGTGTGTGTGTGTGTGTGTGTGTGTGTGTGTGTGTGTGTGTGTGTGTGTGTGTGTGTGTGTGTGTGTGTGTGTGTGTGTGTGTGTGTGTGTGTGTGTGTGTGTGTGTGTGTGTGTGGTGCGTGTCTCTATTACACTTTGATGTTGCAGGAGTTGCGCACCACTGAAGATGAAGATTTTTAATCATCTGGCGGACATTCTGAACAACCAAAACGACCCAAAGGAAGCCTTGAACATGTGGGTTGCAAACCGGCACACAAGTGCCTACGATGTATACAAACTTGTTTGCATGCATACATACATACATACTTACATACATACATGCATTCATACATACATACATACACACATACACACATACGCACATACATACATACATTCATTCATACATACATACATACATACATACGTATGTACATACGTACCCACGTACTCTTGTACACACGTACATAGGCACACACTACACACATTTTCACATACACACATAAACCCATTCAAAATAAACAAATGTTCAACTCGTGATTATGAAAAGTTGACACAAATTATTTATATAATAATTTTAGAAAAATATTTACCTGCCTGCCTGCCTGGCCGCCCGCCCGCCTGCATGCCTCATTCTCTCTCCCCCTCCCCCTCCCCCTCCCACCCTCATACCTCCCTTCATCGTTGCTTCCCTTCCTCCCTACTCCACCACCACACGTAACCACCTGAAATTGCCTAACATTAGGCAATCCATTTATGGTTCAAACATTAACCACAATTCACCCCCAGCGTGAGAGCCTGCGCGACTCCCCTGCTCGCGTGCGTTGCAGTTGGATGTGGCAGTTGTCTGTGGCGGACTGCAGCATCGAGCGTGCCTTTCTGTACCACGAGATCGGACGCTGCCACGTGAAGCTGGAGAACTTCTCCAAGGCGTTGGAGTGGGGCGACAAGACGCTCATCGAGGGACAGCTGGCGAAAGACCCGCAGTGGCAGATCTACGGACTCGTATTGATGGCCCAGGCTCTAGGTAACGTTCACGCTGGGAGAGAGCACTTCGTTGAGTACAAAGTTGACCCTGCTTAGTAGAATCACGTCGGGCCAGAGCAGTGTGGTTCTATTAAGCGGCTGATTCACTTAAATTGGGCATTTTAATACAGCGGGAATACAGAATGATTCCATCCCAGCTAATATATTTTATTCTCTTGTTATCCGCTATACCGTATTAAGACAACGTAACAGATAATAAGTATTGGACTGATATTGATTGACATTGACATATATATATATATATATATATATATATATATATATATATATATATATATATATATATATATATATATATATATATATATATATATATATATATATATATATATATATATATATATATATATGAAGCCTCGAAGGCGGTGAAATATACAATAACCTTAAGTATTTTTTTAAATTAGGATGAAATCTTCAGAACGAAAACGCTTCGTGAAGTTGGCTATTCGCCAGCATGCTTACAGATTAACGTATTGTGACAACCCTTATACAATGGAACTTCGTTGATGCGAACGCCAATTATCCTGAAGCCTCGGCAGCCAAACATCATTTCACGGGAACGGAATTTCCAACCACTAATACTCATGAGTAATCCTGAAATTGTGATTAGGTCCAAATGGAGCACCAAACCATAATTTTACTCAAAACGTGATCTAATAATATCATAAATGATAAAGGAATCGATATATTCCATTCATGTTGAAAGAAACATGCACTGGGTGCCCTTATTGCCGAAGTTCCAATGTATACACAGCACAGCTATATTTATATATCGTACCGCTGCTCTTTCAGTCGCCATGCAAGATCTACCAGCCGCGCGGGAGAACTACGAATCAGCGCTGTTGGTTGCTAAAATAATGAGTCAGTACACGAGATGTTATCCTAAGTCTAGAATAGGCGTAAGAGTCACGGGACAGGGATAGGCCAAATGCATTTCCGCTCCATCCAAATGTTTCTACTCACGTTGGCTGATTACATTATCTGTTACCGTTAGCTATCCAATCATAGCCGTCGCTACGGATTTGCTCGGCTAGATATGTAACCACCTCGTCATATAACGCGGTCGTTGATTTGATAATACGTGTTTCACGACTTTAAGCCCGAACGCTTTCTTCTGGGCGCGTGCACCGATGAAATAACTATTAGAGATTTAGAATCTTGCGCAAAAGGTTCTTAAGATTTTTTTAAACGGCATATCAGCGGTAATAGATTCTCCAGCGTAACGTAGTCAGCGAACGCCAATATACACCACAAAAATCACCAACCTGTACAGGCCAAAACACCTTTCCAGAACATGAAAAATAAAAAAAATAGAAAAGTGTATCACTTGTAGTACGAAAACATGTTATGTTATGCTACTTAGAGCCTATACACCTATATGCATGTGAATCACGTTCAATGATTAAACAATTACAAAAGAACGTAGAAGCAACACAAATGTGTTTTGAGATGGATACTTAGAGTATTGTGGATAGAATACAAAAGTAGTGAAGACTTTCTAAGACCAGCACACGATAAAGGGAAGATCATGCGCAAAATCAAGAAAAGACAAACACAATTTCTAGGCCACGCGATGAAAAAGACAAACGTAGAACATCGGGACAGTTTGAGGGAAAAAGAAGCAGTTTTGCAAAGAATTGAAATCCTTTATGGTCTAGCAGCCTGGCTTGAAAAGAACACAACAGAACTGTTAAAATAGACCTGTGATCGTAGGAAATAAAGGGTCATGATCGCCTACGTCTGCAACAGACACGCCACCTGGTGGTGATGGATATGATAGGAATCCTGTAACTGGACGTTGAAAATTGTCAAAATAAGAACCCAAACGTGCCCAGACCAAAACAAGAAGAAGCTAGAATCCCCAGCAGATAGCATTAATCTAGGGCTTGTTTCGTTTTTAAAACACGCGCTGTAAATATTCTGCTAAACTGCTACAAGTTACAACGTATATCAACCCGATTATTTTGTCATCTGTTTTAGTAATTCGGTTGGTTTACACGAGCGATTAATTATCCAATTGGTCGGCCGACACCGATTAATAAGGCCAATTTGTGGGTACGATTGTGTTGGTGGAATTCGGGCTGTTTCTAATTTGACCGACAATCGATAGCGATTCTGAAGGAGTGCCCAATCATTGACCTCGCAACCAACAGTATGTATGTATGTATGTATGTATGTATGTATGTATGTATGTATGTATGTATGTATGCATGTATGTGCGTATGGTGCACCCATCGCGACCTTTTATCAAAGCTCAAGTCGGAATTGGCGCGGGTGAATAGGTCATACTCGCAATGTGTAGACACGTCGCTCGTCTAAACGCAAACATAATGTTGCTGTGCTTTGTCGTGCGACCAGTTGGGGCACAAAACGCTCGTGTAAACCGGCCTTTATTGTCGACGTGACGATTTGTTCGACAGAAAACAAGAAGTTGCTGGCGGCGTTGACTATTGCACTCACTCGACTCATTCGTGAGATCCACCGATCAGAGGCAGTGGATGGGGAAACACTAGGTACGATACCACTCACTACATACATACATACATACATACATACATACGTATATACATACATACATACATACATACATACATACACATACATACATACATACATACATACATACACACACATACATACATACATACATACATACATACATACATACATACAAACATACATACATGCATACTTGCATACTTACATACATACATACATACATACATACATACATACATACACACATACACACATACACACATATATACGCACACATACGTACGTACATACGTACACAGGTACATAGGTACACACTACACACATTTTCACATACACACATAAACCCATTAAAAATAAACAAATGTTCAACTCGTCCTTATGAAAATTTGACACAAACTATTTATATAATAATAAAAAATATATATCTACCTGTCACTGTGTGCGGCATTGCCATGACATCAGAGTTGCCATTTTTACGAGATTGATAACAGCGAAAAACAGCCTCTCTTTCAGTCAAAATAGCACAGGTAAAGAATAGAAGCGAGACCCCAATTGAATTCTGTTACTTGCTTCTGTTCGACAAAACCGTGCGTAGAAGTATGTTTGCCATGCTGACTTTATCATTATCCACTCGCTCATTCTGTGAATGTGTCCTACTCCCAATTACCTTCGTTCTCATGTGTTTTTTCTTTCCACTCTCTTCTCATAATACGACCATCTCATAACATCACCATCTCATAACACCACCATCTCTTGATACCACCATCTCTTGATGCCTCCATCTCATAAAACCACCATCTCATAAAACCACCATCTCATAATACCACCATTTCATAATGCCACCATTCTGTAATCTCGTCTCACTGTACCGATTATCTGAATTATGTTGTTTTTAGCTACACCCGGTTGGACCGGTGCTGCGTATTCTTGTATTTTGTAAATGGGTGAATACAGTTGTTATTATCTTTCCTGCAGACACCCCGTGGTTGGCGGTCAACAAGATAGATATGATGTACAGCAAATTACATCGGGAAGATGCCAAACAGCTGCGTAGCCGTGCCTCGTACACGGCTGTCGACTACTTATGAGCCACTACGTCACCGAGCAGTTCTCTTAGTTAGTTTCTGCACGTGCAAAATAGTCTTTCATGTGGTTGAGTGGCGGATGCGCAACTCATACATAACGTCTAGTCTTTGGGGTTAACGCTACGAGATATTGCCACTTGTCAGTAGCTGCGATAACCAAGATCGACGTCAACACGCCAGGCATGCGACAGTAGGACACTGACACCGTCCGGCTGGTGACATCGGCGACATCTAATCTTGCAAAGTCAGATTCCATCATTTAAGCAATATATTAAAACACAAATTAATCACCAATCGTGTTGTTATCTACTCATCTGTGCATGCGTGCGTGCGTGCGTGCGTGCGTGCGTGCGTGCGTGCGTGCGTGCGTGCGTGCGTGCGTGCGTGCGTGCGTGCGTGCGTGCGTGCGTGCGTGCGTGCGTGCGTGCGTGCGTGCGTGCGTGCGTGCGTGCGTGTCGTTCCATAGTTAAAGTAAGTTTGAGCAATGTGTGCCCCAATTGTTTGGGCGACCTCGTGTCGCATGATAATGCACAGCTAAATTATGCGCTCGCTTAACGTGAGACCCGAGGGACGTGTCTAGACACACTGCTGATTGGACACTGTTTCACAATCGCCGCCGACTGTCTGCCAGTTTGGAACCAGTCCCAATTCTAATCACAATCGTAGCCACACATTAACCTTGCTAATCGATCTCACGATGGTGTTTGCATGGCTGATTCCAGCAAAGGCATATCGCGCGACACCGTGTCGGCCGATCAATCGGGCAGTTAATCGCTTGTGTAAACTGGCTTTTAGTTTGTGACACGACAACCGAGAAGCTATTTTGACGAAGGCTAGCATATCAATGTTTGATACTCAAATCAAATGACTTAATGTTTGAGTCTGATACTCCGAGACGACATTTAAGGTACTCTACTGACAACTATCTAATATTCAGTTGTTCATCCACAATATTTAAAAAGTCTGTATTTATACACGCCAAGGTCCGTTTTCTTCAAATATGATTTTACCCATTTTAAATGTGATTGGTGATTCCCTATGCATCTTCTTATTGTTTTGTTCTTCACACTAAGCCATTTCCTCATATCGTTATGTGAATCATGTAGTAAACTGTTATTTATGTTTTTTTAAATGCCCTGATTTTTTAGGTTACATCGTTTTCGTTGTGATCACAACGATCCAAGCGATATAGACAATATAGTGCTCGAATGGGCCTCATTCAACTTGTCATCCTTTTTCAGGACATAACCGCCAAGCCGACCTTTCTATGCAGGCACTGAACAAGCGACGACGGGGCTTCACCTAAGTGCTTGTTTTAGTCTACACAAACAAAACACATTACACCGTCTTGTCAAGAAACTAAATGGTGGATCCCTTGTAACATTCAAGACAAGCGTTGTTTGTGTTAATTATGTTTAATGCTTCGTTTGTATGTCTACCAAGTTAGGACTAAGCAATTATGCTCGTGGTTCCCCGGTCTCCTATACGTGTAGGTTTGGTGCGGGAGATTTAGGAGTCAGAGTGGGAGACGGGATTTGGGTGCAGATGCGTCCTCGTTTGGTTATTAACGACGTTGTCTTTTCCATGTTGCAAGATCGAGTCTCATTCACAGTTTTGTAATGCTGAGTGCTGAGTACGCTAAACTAGAATGACCTTCGCGGTGCAAGAACTTAACAAGATTTAACAAGATTGTCGTCCAAGGCAAGTGGACAAGATGGCAAGTGGACAAGGACGCCATTGGCTTATCGAGAGTCCAGCATTTTTCATGTATGTGTAACAAGCCCTCCTGAGATATCTGTCAACCTTGTTTTTAAACATATTCACGCTGTTAGCAGTTACACAATCTGCAGTTAATTTGTTCCATTCATTTATTGTCCTTTGTGAGAACGAGTACTTCCTGGTATCCAATCGACACCGATCCTTTACCACTGTAAATTCATGTCCTCTAGTTCTACTATTTTTTTTAGTGAGAGAAAAAATTTATATTAATATTTTAATACCCAATTAATATCTTAAAAACTTCAATTTGATCTCTTCTTAACTTCCTTGTCTCTAGGATGACAGAGGTAGGAAGTATGTATGTGCGCGCCCACACATGGGTTTTTGGTCTACAGTTATTATGGTGTTGAGGATGAAGAATAAATGCAATGAACGTGTTCTTGCGTCTTGCGTGCGTGAAAAAGAACCGTTTTTGTTAGCAATGATTTCCATTCGAACGATGATTGTCAATGACGTAAGTTTAATGTATGGGCCAATAAATCGCGTCTATGTCAACACGATATGCGGCAACTCGTAGCAATCACTAGCACATTAGATCTGAACTGCGCTTCCGATGAGTTGCGAGTGTCGCCGTTTCGTTTTAGCGCGTTATCGTCTACCGAAGACTGAACTCTCGAATTTCCAGACAATGTTCACAATGGATAATTGGTAAGTGTAACTAAAATTTTCTGACCTAAATATTTCACGAGTACTTGCGTGCTTAACGCTTCTGGTTCGAACTCGGGCCCCTGACGCCTGAGGATTTCTACGTTAAAAGTTGTATAGCCTTTATAAATTTTATTATTATTATTATTTATACTAATGTACCATAATGTATGCATGTATTTGTGACATGTCTCGTCTGCCATTGCACAGTGTTAGAGAGTTCAGCGTGTCTTTGTTGTTGATGATCAGTGTTGGCCCACGTCACAACGAAGACTGAAAGACACAGGCAGGAGGTGATTCCAAGTTATTGACGCTTAGACCGCACAACCCAAACGGTGATGCCGAACGCTACAACATCGCCAGCAAGTGAGGGCAACTGAAGCGGCGTCTGTCTACGGATTTGTAACGACAACGAACCAAGCCCCAGGGTTCCTGGGGTCGGTAGGCGGAACACTTCGTCGCGGCTAGGCGCTGAGCGTAAACATCATGACGTCGTCTTCAGACGTAACAAATCAATGTTTGTGATGCCATTTATCAGTCTGACTATACACATTAATATAAATTTGACCAATTATATTGCAAGAATATTTTATGCTGATTTGCTTATTCACACACTTATTTATTTTGCCATTTAATGGCAATAGCGCATTTTATCGCTCAAAACTCAGCATGGGGACTGAGCCCAGTCTACTATGTGAGGATTGATAATTGTATGTTATACTATAATGAATTAATAATTCTAAATGCTGGATAGCATGATTCTGAATTAATTATGTAATTTCAGTATTAATATGTATATGTGTTTGGCCACACGCCTAACGTAACTGTAACCTATGATTCCAAACTGGCACACCTAGTGTGCCAGTTTGGAATCATAATATTATCTTTAGCTTATGGTACACAATTATCTTAGCTATCTAGGGGCTTTAGTACACTAATGTTATTACTTAGGAGAATTGGTTGGTTTGCACACTTGTGATTCTGGGGAGTGACAGTGTGGTTACCATTTCCTTGCTAGTGATGCAAGTGTCTGACCACTACTCAGTGACATATCGACTTGACAAGACAGGAATATACATGATACATGTACTTTTATTTAAATAAATTTGAGTTAAAATTTTAAGATTCTTGTTCTAGTTTGTTCACATTTGTACCACCCAGTTTTCTTACATGCATTGGGCATTGGGCTCTCCCATGTATGATTCTTCGTGGGTTGAATGCTGATGTCACATCTAATAAAAATTATTTACCCATGAGGTACAACAACCAGTGATGTAATTTGGGGATCCATGCAGGGTGAGATTTAGCACGTCATGGAAGGTGGCCAGTCGGGCTACCAACACTGCAAAGTGAAGCAGCCCGACAGCTTCTCAGGTAGCCCACATGCTAATCAATACTTGATGATAAAAAGTAACTACTTTGTTTTTGAAGATAGAATGTATGAACGACATAAACAACAAATACAAAAATAAAAAACAAACCGCTTTGAAACATTTATTTTCAAGGCAAGATCAATACAATGTAATACATAATACTGAATAAAATACAGTATACAATTGTACACATGTGACAGAATGTTTTGTTTTCATAACATGGTACGCCAACAGATGTTGTTGATTAAATATACAATAAATTATCCATATTGATATCGCTTCGGATACGTTTTGGCAACGTTTCTTGCAATTGTCACAAACACACGATTTCTGGTTAACATAAATGCGATATAGCCAGGACAACACTTCAGAGATGTTTATTAACATTCTGTTTATTTTGCTGCGTCTAAAATATTGCAGCTGTGTAAATATTTCGAGTCGCCATGCGGGCCACTGTAGTCAAAAACTGAAATCGCCCGAAGCCATTTTTGGGCGCCATTGGCATTGGCGACCGGACGACCGCTAAATCTCATCCCTGGACATGTACAGAATGCATTAAGCATATGTCTGTATTACAGCATTATGTTGATACCATCTGTGGCATTCATGATTTCTAAAGCTGCTTATATGAAACAAATTAAACACATAAATTGACTGTCATCTATCCTTATGACTATTTATTAAATATTATAGGTCTAAAATCACATAATCATAATCAGTCTTAAAATTTCTGATCCAACATTTGTGATGTGACATTAACATGTAATTAAGCGTTAAAAGAAACTGTGCATCAGGTTTCCACATTGATGTCGTTGCACAGCTTTTACCAAGAGAAGACATGTCCAAAAACGTAATATATAATATACATGCCGAGTCAGAAAGATAGGGAGAGTATGAAAGAGTGAGCGAGACAGGGACAGACAGAGACACATTTGACTCATATACATGGATTAATGGCAGTTTAGCTGTAAGTAATTTGGTAATAGACCTATTTAACTGTTGGTGTATGGAAATGGTCAAATTGTTAACTTGAATACTATGTGGCCTAGTGTTTACTTATTTTGACATAACCTAATTAGTTGACATACATTTAACATTTGACCTATATACCAAGATTAATGGAATAATTTAGCTGTAATTTATTATATACCGGATCAGGTAAACTTTTAATTGGTGAAAGTTGTCAATACATCGACTTGAATACGGTGTGACCTTGTATTGACCTTGTATTATGGAAAGTTATTGTAACTAGTATGTCATAACAGGTAAATAGATAGGGAATTAATAGATGAAACATAATGTCACTGCACAATTATCAAGACAATTTATTATAACATTCCAGCTGTGCAGCAACAGTCATAATTTCATGGAAGATAATGTTCAGAAGTCCATACTGGTGTTCATGCAGGTATATTTTATAAATGTTCATAAATCCATGCAAGCACAGTGTAACAATGTTCGTAAGGTCCTGCATATATATAGAATAGCAATTATTACAGGTACAGCAATATTTGTAATTCCACAGCAGTGCAGCAATGTTTGTAAGGTCCTGCAGATACAGCAACATAGCAATATTTGTAATTCCACAGCAGTGCAGCAATGTTTGTAAAATCCTGCAGATACAGCAACATAGCAGTGTTTGTAATTCCACAGCAGTGCAGCAATGTTTGTAAGGTCCAGCAGGTACAGCAATGTTTGTAATTACACAGCAGTGCAGTAGGTACAGCAACACAGCAATGTTTGTATATTCACAGCAGTGCAGCAATGTTTGTAAGGTCCAGCAGGTACAGCAACACAGCAATGTTTGTAATTACACAGCAGTGCAGTAGGTACAGCAACACAGCAATGTTTGTATATTCACAGCAGTGCAGCAATGTTTGTAAGGTCCAGCAGGTACAGCAACACAGCAATGTTTGTAATTACACAGCAGTGCAGTAGGTACAGCAACACAGCAATGTTTGTATATTCACAGCAGTGCAGCAATGTTTGTAAGGTCCAGCAGGTACAGCAACACAGCAATGTTTGTAATTACACAGCAGTGCAGTAGGTACAGCAACACAGCAATGTTTGTATATTCACAGCAGTGCAGCAATGTTTGTAAGGTCCAGCAGGTATAGCAACAGAGCAATGTTTGTATTTCCAGCACACTTGCTGTTACATACGATGCACGAAACTGTGCCCAACTAGTAACAACGTGAGCCTATTAGTACTCATACTAGTGCTGTCTCGGTAAGTAGCCATTCTGAAAATATAATGCATAGCAGTACATTTTCTGAATATTCCCCGAGGGAGAAGGGAGGGAGGGTGAGCGTGCGTGCGCGTGTGTGATGGGGAGGGAGACAACAAGAGAGACAGGGAGATAGAGAGAACTAAATTCAACTTTAGAACAACAATAGTTTAACGTAAGGAAGACAATGGAAGAAGTTCACTCTCAGAATCTAGTACAATTATTTGATATAGAATGATAGCAGTTTATTCAAAACAAAATAAACACAACATTTTGATAATACTTTCGTTATTCTGATAGCTAGATATATTAGATCAGGGGAAAAAACATGTCTTTCCTTGTACTTGGATCTACAGTACAGGAATAAATGTCTTGCTATGGGTAGCATTTTTGTGCAGTGGCGTCTTAGCGAATAAAACGTCTTTTCGTCGTTCTGTAATAGTAAGTACATCACCAAAAAATACTAACAATTTGTTTGCATTCAATCGATGAAATAATTTTGACTCATCTATAATATATAGATCCATTGTAAAAATGTTCCTTAAGATGTTTGTCAAAAAAGCCATATCCTCGTAAGTATACCAATAATAAACCAGTGCGTGGTAGTGCACTCTTTGACATTTTCGGGGACTTTGAAATGACGGCGCAAATCACTCAATTTTACAACATTAAGCAATATTCAGAATATACAAAATGGAACTTCTTGAGTATTGTTAGATACTGAAGACGATGTTCTGATCATTGAGCCTTGAAGTTGAGGAATCGGTAAGCTTGCATATATATAATATTATAGCCGCTATGTCGACTTTAAAATATTAATAATTAAATTGGAACGTTCACTTTGTGACGCTAAACATAATATTATTAATCACTAACCTCTAACAGTATTCTGTGAATCACAAAATACAAAAGTATACTTGTATATAGGCAGCAATTTATCATCAAAGTTGAGCTGCGATTGCCTACCGATTGACAGCACTGATCTATCCAATATGGCGGCACGGTGGGTCAAATTTACAGGACGACGCGTCATCCAGTTATATATAGATCAGTGGGTACTGCACGGTTGGGCGGGTGTCGGGACAGTCAAAACTTGCCCGTTATCCCCCTTTTCCGAGGTAGCAGTGCCCATATTCCTATCAACATCCTCATAACCGTTCACTATTTTAAACACTTCTATTTGGTCTCCTCTTAGTCTCCTGGTATCTAGTGTTGTCAAACCACATTGTAATAAGCGACTTTCATAACTAAGGTCTCTCAATTCTAGAATCATTTTAGTTGCTCTTCGTTGTACTTTTCTAGCTTGTCTATGTTCTTTTTACGATATGACCTCCATGCTTGAATACAATATTCCAAATGTGGTCTAACTACTGCTTTGTACAGAGGTACATTTAGCTATTTCTCCTTATGCGTGATAGTTCTCCTAATTAGCCCTAGAATTTGATTTCCTTTCGAAGCAGCAATCCCACTTTGCTCTGAAAATTTCATGTCAGCACTAAATGTTACTCCTAAGTCCTTTTCTTGTGTGGTTCTACCTAGTACAGCATCCCCCATTTTATATTCTTCGTCCATGTTTCCATGTCCTATGTGTATGCATGTCACCAGCAACGCAACGTTAACACGGACACGGGCGAACGCTACTCGAAACATCCACCGTCGATGCCTTTGGACGGTGAACGTTACGCGATCGACGCCGAACGTCCAAAACGTCCGACGTGGATCGAGGCGAGGATCATCTATCTTGGCCGCAGATAAACGGTCTCGGACGAACGTCCAAAACGTCCGACGTCGATCGAGGCGAGGATCATCTATCTTGCCCGCAGATAAACGGTCTCGGACGAACGTCCAAAACGTCCGACGTCGATTGAGGCGCTCGGACGTCGAAAACATTCATAATGGTCGTGGATGGACGCTGTCGAACTCGTACGTTGAACGACACCGGGAACATTTTTGTTGACGCTGTCGGTGATTAACGTTTGATTGTAAAAACATTAGGCAGTGTTTTGCGTTAGCATAATTGAACGATATGCCACGAGGACTGTAACTTAGGTTATCATTGAATAAAGTTGTGATACGTTTATATATATATATATATATATATATATATATATATATATTTCTGTCATACCTTCAATTAATTTATGTTCAACAAACAACCATTATTATAAAAGACGACACCACTTGCAACATGTAAAATGCAGGTATAAACAAACAATTGATTATATTTTGAAAAGCGTTTGAGAAATGCTAAGGGCAGTACCCTTTTTATTTTAGGGTCCACAGAGAAACTAAACAAGTGAACACGTGGTGAACATTTCATCGTCAGAATTCTTTTATTCAGACTCCATCGTCTCGGTTTCTACAGATCATTGGAGAACGATATCATCACGCCGAAATGTACAATTCCACGTTCTCACTTCTACTAATTTTAGTTTGTGTACCTTCAAAAACAACACATGGAGTTTTATTCTCCCAATTTATAAATAAATTCACTTGTTACAATCCTACAAAATAACAAAACACGTACACCTGTCAAGTATTACTCGCGCTATTCGCATCTCTCTAATTCACATATTTTATAATTGCTTCTCATTGACATAATTACGAATTCATACATCAACAGATACACACAGTTTATAAATCCGACAAACATATACAAGTACATAAATGCCATATTAATTCTATGAATGTACAAACGGTGTCTCTATTACCACTGCAAAATTCTACCAGAACAATTCGCACTTTAGCCACACGCCTGTAAATGCGCACAGGCCTGAAAAAATAACAACTATTAACACAATCAACCTCTGTACACATTCAATTCAATTAAATGACTGATTAATTTCATACTTCTTCAACAGCTTATTAAATACAGCAACTTGAGAAAACAAGAAAACGAATTCAGCAACAAACAAGTCGATGTCAAGAATCACAATGGATGTTGCGCACACTGTCAAACTTGTCACCAAATCAACTGGCCGTGCGATATACCCAAATGCATTCCGGAGAAAATTTAACACTGGGACGCAACTGTAACGAGGGCAAATTGAACTGCATGGTGGCACAACACCCTGGTCCAAGCAATCACGAGCGCTGTATTAGTGGTTGTCTTTATTTTATGTTAGCAATGCTTATTGCAGCAAAATATGGATGTTGGACTCTTCTGTAACTAAGAGAAGAACTTTGGCTGAGGGATGCTAGTGCATCAGGCTTGAACACGCGTTGGCATGAATACATGATTGTCTGGTGTGTAAGGCAACATAATCGTGGGAATATTGTAGGATCCATGTCACAATCAATGTGAACAACAGGAAGTAGGGACTGGATTGTTGGGTGGTGCCATCTGGGTATTGCAGTCTCCCACTAAATTCAGCATACCCAGCTGTGCTAGAAATCCATACTCTAAACATATGGACACAACAGTTTTCACGATACTACATCTTGCTGACGACGCCCGAGCCAGCTTCTTGAGCAACTCCAAACGGACGAATGAAATTCGTGCTGCGACGGAAAGAAATCCGCAAATCAAAACGCGGCAGCTGCATCTACGGAGAGCAGCTGCCGCGACGTTAGTCTCTACATACATATGGCATCAGAAAATAAAGCATCTCTTAAATGCTCACCAGCAAAACATTCTATGTCGCCACTGTACATCATAGGATGATCAAGTCATATTGTACAATATCAACAAAATGTACACACAGCCGGCTCTAGGTGTATAGTCAAATACGTATATATATCTCTCTGCTAAACGATGTATATTAAAATCTTGACTGCGTCCTCAGATATATATATATATATGTGTGTATACAGTATATAGACAGAAATACACTGTACAGAAAGGTCACGTTCGTAACTAGTACAACTAGCACTTGTATTTATGTATCGATTTGGAAGCTTCAGCGCATGGTAAAATGTATACAGTTGGTCATTAGTTTACCACATTTTGTTTGAAATTTACACACACGTTTATGAATAAATGAATATGTATGTTAGCAAGGCATTGTTTACACACTGGGCCCTGTATAAACACTAGGCCTTGTTAAAACACTGAGTCCTGTTTAAACACTGGGCCCTGGTTATTCAGCTGCTGTCACTATAAGACACACAGCAGACTTGGTAGACTGGCAAACCGACCTGGTCATTTCATGCATTAGAAATTCCATAAATTCTGCCACAAATTACCACCATTCGTCTAGCTGCCCCTTGTGGCAGAACCAGTGAACCGTGACGGGCAAAGGAGTGGTGTTGATGACCCAGATATTTAGTTCATCCACTTGCGGCAGTTGGGGGCACCACACAGACACGGAATCTTGTGCTGGTCATCCTCGTAGTCAAACTTGTAGTCGTACGTCAGCTGGAACAACAGGTCACATTTCTAATTCTGCCTGTCAACACTCCAACACTTACATAATGGCATAAAAACTCCCTACTCGGTTGATTTAGCCCATAGCCAATCGGGTTCGTTGATATACAAGTATGTAGTGTGAGAATAGTTTAAGTAATATGTGTAGTCAGTTTAACATGAGTGTATACTTTATCAAAATCATCAAGAGTATTAAATTTGATGGTTAGATGGTATAATTGCAATAATGTGAATAACTTTATGTTATATTATGTTATTATATATTATGTTATATTATAGAGCACTTAACCACTAAGTCACCATTTTTGCCCTTTTTGTAGAAGTTTGACTGGATCCAGTAAACAAATTGAATAGTTTATCCAATGATTTCATAAAAACTAAATAACATATTTGCACCAGATAGGTTCGATTGTATGCGAAATAATTCTGGAAACGTGATTAGCAAGAAAAAAATTTAATAAGCAAAGACCTTATATAGAGCAACTTAAAACTGTTTGAGATAGTTTGTTGCTACAATAAATTAGGCAGGTAAAACCGAGTGCCTGTCTCCTGCATCTTGCTCACCTCTTCACCACGTGCGAGCCGCCGTTTGGCGATAATAATGATCTTGCTGTCTTTCTCAAAGGGTACGACCTCAGCGACACAGTTTGGATTGCACGAGTGGTTGATATAGCGCGCTGGGCCACCTGTCATTGTCGCGTCGATCACCAAGTTGTCGTCAATACGGAACATGTAGACACCACGATTCTGGAAGTGATGGAGACAGGCAAAATATAGTAAAAAAACAACAGACATGCTACAAAAGTGAGGAAACCAGGGCAAGAAGATATTTTTATCGTAAAATCATGTTTTATAGCATACTAGACGAGTTTCTAGCCATAGCAAAGCAGAAAAGGCAGCCACTGCAAGAGCTGATGACTCCAGTTTTACTAGGGCAATGGCAATGACAACTTCGTGCCTCGATGCAGCCATAGACTTCAAACAGAACAGTGACACACATAAAAAATATTCTGGAAAACAAACACAGCCAGTCAGAGAGAATGCCAAGGGCACAGTATCTGTGTACACTATTACTTGGTAACAGCTGTCGGTGAGTACTCACTTGTTGCTCGTATATTTTCTCGCGCTTCTCCGCTACCTCGTTGCTGATCAGCTGACCAATGTACTCGATGACCATGGTGTGTTTCTCAAGGTCACGGTCAGCGAACAATCCCAGCCCCTGGGAAAGGCAAAGTGCCATTCATATATAGCACAGTATGTAACAAACATTGACTCAATACAAGCACTGTCTGACATATATTAGTTCACACAAATCCATATTGTTGTCTACTGCATGATCTGGTGCAATAACTCCGAATGGCCAAAGTTGTCCAGAAAGAGTATATAATTTCTTGCCTCCATGTGGTGGATTTGTGTTGGGGACATACAGGGAGTTGGACAAAACTACCCAGGGAAAAACTCCCCCGACCAAAATGACAACAAAAAACCTTTTTTTACAACGGCCTTCCAAATCTACCCTACAATTATTCAAACCATCCTTTCAACCTCAAATTCAAATTAAGGTTTAAAAACATAAAATGGAATTTTTGCACAAGACCTTTGGCATAAAAATAACTTACACCATGACAATGCACTTCACATTTAAGAAAAAAAAATTCCTGACTATTCCAGACTATTCAGGAAGACAAAATTCCCTGACCGTGAAAAAATATTTGTCTCCCTAACTTTTCACTGACCTTTGACAACCTTGTAACAGTGTTGCTGGCAAGATAATAATATTATGAAAACTTTTATCGTGCCAAAATGTTTGGAAACGAGAGCTCGGGGGTGCATCAAAACAAAGGGGTTAGGCAATAAAGTTGTCAACAGATAGATGGATACACTACAGAGTTAAGGAGGGTGAGCACGATTAAAAAGATACGTTTCGGATGACAACAAAATAAATCAAGCTATTAATCAACAGACACACACACACCTGGACGTTGGATCGCCGCAGATACACATTGCTGCGCCATTCCGTCTTGAGGCGGCGATACTGCTGTGACTTGGAGTGCACGAACTGCTTCATGTAGGGCGCGTCCCCCGGTATCAGGGTAACCATCTGGGGCAGGGAGCATGTGTTGCTCGTCTGCAGCGTGTGTGATCTACACAGGACAGCACCAAGCACAATATATATATATATATATTCATGTCTATAGTTTACATATTACGTTTATCCACACCCTGGTTTTGCATGGGTATAGTGCGGATTAATGAAGAATGCAGATTGGTGAAACATCCTACTATTATCCGTACAATAACTATCAGTTATAAATATAATGTATGTGTAATTTACATTGCTTTATAAGTTGATTGATCTCCAATAACCAACAGCACCTTGAACAAAGAATAAACAAAGTGGCTGTGATGCAAAAGCAATTGAAACTGAAATAACCAAACGTGACTGTCTTCATTATATCTTACCTGCGGAAGTGTCGCTGCTGGTGCTTAGGTTCCGATCGGGCACAGCCTGTGGGGTTGATAGTCAGGGGTTGTTCTATGAGGGGTGAACGCCCAAATTTGATGTTATAATTGCTGCATAGCTCAATACACGGCAACTGCAAGACACAATAGAGGCACTGGTAAAATCAAATGATACAACTCACCGATCAGGGTACAAACAAGAGACAACATATATTTGTAATTATGTACAGCTGCTCATGAACCAGCTGGTTATTTAAAGATTTTTTTTATATCCGGTCAAAAGGCCAAAACATAATCAGAGAAGGGAGGTGCTAGAAGGAAACAAAACCTGGCTGACAACCTAACAATAAAGTTGGCAGATCCTAACTATTCTAAAACACTTACATACAGCAGTTATATGTCAACATGAAATCCAGTGTAAAAATGCTATGATACGAAATCAACCTTTCGTGAAAATAACTAAACCCTGACAATTTCCCTCCGAACTAACGTAAGTGATAGCCATTAATTATTTTCGTGAAACACAAAACCAACAATAATTGCCACAACAATATTGGGAACAGAAACATGTTAACAACAAGATGGAATGCAATGTCACTCACAGTGACATAACACGAACTATGTTAGAATGGCACTCCACTCATGAACGTATATATGTTTATCTCTCACCGATTCTATGACCCAGATGACAGCCATTTCCGTCAGCCCAAACAGGTCCTCTCCCGACAGGTAGGAGGGGAAGACCTTGACGAGGTCACTCTCCCTTCGCATCCGCTCCATCGGCTCCAGCACTTTGAGCCAGACTTCTGCAATAGTCAACCGGCAAACATGTATCAGTGACGTCAGATGTGCCGGGTTACAGTCCCTCCTTTTCCTCTTGGTACATTGTGAATCAGGTTCTTTGACGTTGAAGGGTGCAGTGTGTGAATTGTTATATATGCACACATTGCAGAGTGCACGCTTTTCTTACAATCATTGACAGAATTTACTTTGACCTTTAGATCGGGTAACTATTGAATGCATGAATAGCCTTATCCTCAAATACATAGAGGTGGACTACCTTATGCGATTTTTCCACTGATTTTTTATAGTGGATACTAAATAGGTCTGACTTTTCACAAAATGATGTACACACAACTTTTGTGTGGACAGATAGACTGACGGACAGATGGTTGAGTGGACAGACTCACACACCTTTAGGAGTGTTTCCCTTGAATTCAACCACCTCAGTGAAACCCTCCTCTATGACCCTGATGCTAAACTCGGGTTTGCCGTCGTTGTCGTCAATCTTGCAGTGGTAGCGACACCGCTGATTCACAAGTCGGTAGCTCCAGTAGTAGCGGGTCGTCTCAAAGCCAACCTGTAAGGGAGATCACAGAGGGGTTATATACAAAGCTAACAATCATGTTAAAAAAAATTGTAATCTCACAAAAATAATAATATAACATGACTGGTCATACTCTAGTTTAATTATAACTCTCAATATGAAAGTAGACATTACTGGAAATGAAGTATCCTTCTTGAATGATGGATGTTTTGCCTCAATCTTAGAAAACTAATATTGCAAAACAAACTAACGTTGATGTAAACATGACATAAATTCAGATAAGCTAGCTAAACAACAACTGAGAAGAGAATCTCCTACGTACAGGGTAAATGCAGTCCTTTGTGTTAAACTTATTGGTCTGTATCTGATGTGGCAGTAGTTGGCCAATGTTGTGAAGCAGCAGAGAGCCAATACGGAGCGTGTATGGCTTCTCTTCCTTGTGCACAGTACTGCAACAAAGACAGGCATAAATTTGTCGTACAGAGGAAAATTTACCACTGTTAATATTCAAGGTTTACTCTGTAAGGTGTTAATATAATAAAACATATCATGTATTTCATTGACTGAATAGAGAATGGTGTGAAAGGGATATTGTTTAAACATCCACTGTTAGTATACTGGGAAGGCCTTGTCGGTAAGATGCACAATCTCTACATAATTATTATTATAGTATTAAGGCCACACATGGCAGGTAGATAGGATAATTTTTTTATTTCTGCAAATCTTGTAATTTCTTCGGCCAAAAGTATAGAATGGGTCTTACTGAGTAAAAAATATATTGAAGTTTTGTCAGCCAGACCCCCCGTTTCCATGGTAACAAACAAAATGTCCGCCATTTTGAGAAAAAATTTGCAAATTTGGAAACACTGCCATTTTTTATTGAACACATATATGATTATAATTCTCATAAATCCATGTTCAATACACATTATACTGTACAATGACCAGAGCATTTGTTAAAATGTTGTGTTTTTATTTTTTATAATTTTTTTTTGTAAAGTGCGAAAAAAAAACTTTGTTTTTGGCAATAAATACGGGTTTATCTTTCAAACTGTTGATGATTTTTAAAATCTCTCTGGTAATTGTGACGAGTAGGGTATGCTGAATGCAACATTCAAAACCTTATTTGGATAGCATAATTACTCACAGAGATATCCTTTTTCCAAATGCAGAAAACACGTTTTTGAGAAAACAGCCGTCAAAGATTTGTTTACCATCAATACTTCTGATACTTTAAAACTATGAGTCACATAGATATTTCCTTTGGCATGCTATTAGAAATTAGTATGCTGAATATAACAATGTAAACATTATTTTGCTGGCATAAGTACTTCTAGAGATACGCTTCCTGCAAATGTGATACATGAACCAAACAAAATAGCCGCCATTTTGGACATAATATTTGTAATCTGAGAAACACTGTAATTTCTTCTTGAATAAAGTTATCATCGTAATTCTTGCATAACTATATTCAGTAAACATTCTGTTTCACAACTAGTAGGAAACATTTGTAAAAAAGAGGAGTGTTTTTTTTATGACACAAAAATACATTATTTTTGGTAACTAATACTGATGTATTTATTTTTATATATTTTTATTATTTAAAAAATATTTCCTATCAGTTACGTAGAGAAGAATAACCTGAATCTTACACAACACTTGAAATCTTATTTGGCTAGCACAAAACGTTATGTTGGTTGCATCATTACTTTCAGAGAAACTTCATACTAATGTGGTACATGGTTTTGATAAAGTTGTCACAAAATGAATACAGGATAAGGAAGTGACTGTGCATGCAGGTTGGCATAACAAATGCACACAGGGCCAACAACATAACTAAGGTCCACTGAACATCAAACATGTAACGTTCACAGTTGAAGAGCAGGGTCATTGTGTCGTTGATAACAAATGGCGATGGCTTCTTGTTGCTTGGCAACTCCGGTGACGAGTATGTGTTGCCACACTTGTGACACGCCAGCTCAAGACGCAGCGCAAATCCCATACGCTTTGCTTCAGACGTTGTTGCGCACAGTGCCAGTTGCAATTGACACTGTGGATATTCCACCAACTCCAACAGCGTGTCAAGCTTGTTGAGGTCTAGAAGACACCAGCGAGGCGAGCAAGCCGAGAACAAATGCAAAAAAATTTTTTACATACCATTTGTAAATTGTAATCAATATATGTTTGTTGTCATAAAATATTAAAGTGTAATGAAGTGTGTGTGTGTGTGTGTGTGTGTGTGTGTGTGTGTGTGTGTGTGTGTGTGTGTGTGTGTGTGTGTGTGTGTGTGTGTGTGTGTGTGTGCGTGTGTTTCTGTACGCACACACATCTGTCTATGGACATATCATTAGGATATGGCTAAGACTATTTTCCTAAGAATGAAACTAAGTCAGGATAAAAAGGTAATATCGAATATTGTCAGGGCAAGTAAAAATAAATTTCTCAATGATTTTTAAACATTATGGCATTGGTTACAAACTTAGGTTACCCCATGTTTCCACATACAATATAGGAATAATACAATTACTTTGTTGTGTAAAAGTAAAAACTTTTAATAAATGTCAAAGTCCCCATATTGTAGCCATTACTTACCATTTGTGTCGTCAGAAGGCACCAAATCTTCCTGATCACTGGCCGCCTTCAGTAGAGCCAGTTTGCTACTACTGACACTTTGTAACGGACAGCCCCGTTCGTCGATCGACGTAGTAGATCGCGGCATCGCACTTGCCGACAGCGCAATATCGCCCGTAGCTGTCACCGGCTTCGACGCTGGATGGCGGCAATTGCGCGTCGCCCGCAGTTGCTGCGCGTTAATGACGCGTTTCTTACGGCCAAATGTGTTCTTTGTACAATGTTTTGCTACTTTTTGCTTTGTGGGACAGCCATTCTCAAAAATTATTTCGTTGACAATTTCTACGAATTCAACACACGCCATGATTGTTTATATTCGGAAGTAGCAACATATTGCATCTTGGGGGAAATAGGCCGGCGGAAACCCGCGAAGTTCAAGCGGAACGTCACGAGACATCACGACGCCATTTGCATACGCAGCGGACAAATCCGAATACCTTATTAGGCAATGTTCGGCGGTTTTAGGCGGCATGTTTGAGACGTTCTGTATGTATTATGGTAAAAGGGGCAGGGTTTAGACATAAACTGATGGATAGATGACAGATCAAGGATTCTATTCATACCAAACAAGATGGCGAACAGCGAAAAGACGGACACGTTGCTAAGGTGTAAAGATCGTTTATTTTCAAGCGTATGAAGAGTCGCCATGACAAAAGATTTTAGTTGTTGGTAGGGTAACTTTATTCACGAAATACAGTGTGTTTATTTGCATGCACATTTTTATAAGTGAACTTAGTAGATGGTCGACATAATAAACAATACGAATATGGCAAAATACGAGTTTCACTTTTTTTTCCGAAAATCGTCATTTTACCTGCCGTGTCTCACCTTAACGTCTTGTTGATACCGAGATCACCAGACATTGATCACAACATGTATGAATACATCATCTTACTACCCCTGCCTTGCAGTACCGGTTATTCCAACCCAAAAGTAGTTCCGTTACCTGGCAATCTCACGGTTCTCGTCTCGGTTGATGTAGACGCGACGGAACACTGACAAGTCATTGAGTTCATTCTCAACTGGAGTCTTGGGCACATGAGTCGGGCACAGCAGTGTCTGCAATACAGTCATATCATGGATACACTGGGAGCTGGCAGGTCTTACAAGATCGCAGCAGTGACAACTTTAGGGGAGTAGTACAATTTGGAATGTTGGACTCTCAATCAGCAAGTTCGGTATTTGAATCCTCTCGCTGTCTTTTCGAAGCTTGGGCAATTTCGTTCCGTCTACTCGGCAGTATACACGTCCGCCGGGGTGAAGTGTAAGCAGAGCAATTTGACCGGTCCCACGGGTCAGATACCGTACAGTATCAGTTATATTTACCATTAATTTATAAGCTATCAGAATACAGAAAGAGACCTTCCTATCAAATCAGAACTGTTGAACCAACATTTTCTTTAACACGTCTCTTTTCTTTGAAACCAGTGTAGGATTAAACTAAAAATCTCCCCATGACATTTTACTGAATCTGACACAACTTTCTGTACATATAATTTTAAACAAAAACAAACAGTTTTAGTTTCAACAAGTTTTGCTATATAAAAAGATGAAACCAGTTGGTATGTAGCTAACCTTGTCCTGGAAGAACATGACGCCAGCTTTCTGGGCACAGGTAACGTGATAGATGTTGGGACAGCGAGGTTTGAAGCAGCCGACTGTGGCTCCAGGGTCACCGCATGCAGTGCACGGCAACGCGAGGCCACGCTTGCATGCTGCGTCCACATTCACGAGTGCGCCATTCATTGTCTCGTAGACCTCGTACGACCAGAGAGCACAGTTGAGGTGCACCCATTTGTCTATGCCGAGTATCAACAGTCTGCAACAGGGGGCATCATCAGTGCTGATGATAATGAGACCGAGAACTTACTAATGAGAACTGACATGGAGATGCAACTAACATCTATGAGGTTTATTGAGGTACAAACAAGGTTCATTACCTGCAGTTTGCATGTGGGATGACCTAACTTTTAACAGTTACATTTTTATACCACTTCTTCACAATATATATATGGTATTTCCATGGCAATACGAGTAACTCTGTTGTGAATAACTACAGAGAGAAAAACACCCTTTTCTTCACCATTCACTTAGAAGTCAATTTCCTTGAAATTTCTGTAATGTTGCAAAGTTGCTATAATGTTTGTTCACATAAGATAACTTACATTTTCAAATCGAAATTATAACAGTTTGCATCTTCACTCACACCCTGAGCTGCTTACCCTTTCACATGACACAGTGACACTTACCTGCCCGGACCGTCGGTGGGCGCATCACCTTCAAGGTGACATAAGACACAGCTTCGACGGTCAATTGGTAGTGACGTTGGGTGCACTGTTGTTGACATCTTTTCCATCATCTGCAGACATCACCATAGCAACAATCAGATTTTCATCTCCAACATATCTATCTATTAACCACAAAGTCTTCTCATCAACCAGTTTTAGTCATTTATATAAAAGTAGGAAGACTGTCAATATCATGTGTGAGTGCATGTGTGCGTGCGTGCGCTTTGTTGCATGTGTGCTTTGGAGCTAGGGTGTGTGTGTGTGTGTGCGTGCGTGCGTGCGTGCGTGCGTGCGTGCGTGCATATGTGTGCACATGTGTGAGCAGGCATGTGTGAATTGGTGCAAGTGTGTGTGTGTGTGTGTGTGTGTGTGTGTGTGTGTGTGTGTGTGTGTGTGTGTGTGTGTGTGTGTGTGTGTGTGTGTGTGTGCGTGTTGATGCATGTGTGCGTGAATAGGTGTGTGTGTGTGTGTGTGTGTGAGTGTGCGTGCGTGTGCACATGTGTGAGCATGCATGTGTGCATTGGTGCAAGTATGTGTGTGTGTGTGTGTGTTGATGCATGTGTGCGTGAATAGGTGTGTGTGTGTGTGTGTGTGTGAGTGTGCACATGTGTGAGCATGCATGTGTGCATTGGTGCAAGTGTGTGTGTGTGTGTGTGTGTGTGTGTGTGTGTGTGTGTGTGTGTGTGTGTGTGTGTGTGTGTGTGTGTGTGTGTGTGGGTGTGCGTTGATGCATGTGTGCGGGAATAGGTGTGTGTGTGTGTGTGTGTGAGTGTGCGTGCGTGTGTGTGCACGTGTGTGAGCATGCATGTGTGCATTGGTGCAAGTGTGTGCGTGTGTGTGCGTGTGCGTTGATGAATGTGTGCGTGAATAGGTGTGTGTGTGTGTGAGTGTGCGTGCGTGTGTGTGCACGTGTGTGAGCATGCATGTGTGCATTGGTGCAAGTGTGTGCGTGTGTGTGTGTGTGTTGATGCATGTGTGCGTGAGTAGGTGTGTGTGTGCGTGCGTGCATGCATGCACACACACACATGGACAGTCACTTACGGGCAGGGCTTTATATGTCCGTGCACACAAAAAATAAAAAGAAAAGGTTGTAAGGGGAAGGAGGAAGAGGAACAGAGGCAAACAACGAGTATACAGCCTGTTAACTGCCACTCACAGACAAGCAGTCACTCGACATGACTAACCTTATTTAGCTGCTCGTCTGTCAGGGGGGCTGCCGATACCTTCTGACTCTTAACGAGTGAATCGTCCCATTTCCTGTAGCGAATACCCTTCCACCTCTTAGCTACCACCTGGTGACCAACAATGAAACCATCATATAGAGATATTCAACAATAGGTTGTGTGGACGCTCTTGCACGAAGCGCTGATTATCATCAACAAACATTAACCACATTCAACAAATTTCATCATTCATCAGTACATAACATGACATGAACCTTCATGTTGAGTCCCAGAAATGTTATTATTCCTTCGCTGCTCGGACACTTAGACTGTTTATATTATTTGAGTATCAACTAAAAATAGCTTTTCATCACACAATTACAACAAATACACAAACTGCCCAAACATCACAGACAATAGTCCCCCAGTACCAGGACACAGCAAACACGACCGGACACAACACCTTTAGCCCAAAACACACATACTCACAAAAGCTAAATCTCTGTGTGTTAGGGATGATCTGTATACACAGATTTTCGAGCACATGCAGTCATTTGCATTACGACGGTTGATGTGCCACCTGGCGATTACTAAGTTACACACAGGTTTTGGAGGGTGATTCAGGCTTTTGTGTATTGTCGCGCATCTAACAAATGATCTAATGTTTGGGTAAATGTTAGCAGCGTATGTTTTAAAACAAACTTTCTCAGAAGGGTGGGTTACATGTAGATAAAGGCTTTGGACGATAATATAGTTAAACAGATGTTTTGAAATGATAACTTAATGCAACAAAATAATTTTTTGGGAGTCCAGAATATGGGCTGACCTTTGGTTGGACAGGTGGTGTCTCGTCCTTCCTAGTGAGGGGTGGCTTTACCCCTCCAGTGGGGGTAACTGGTCCCGATGGGGGCAGACTCTTCGCGTCATTCTGTGTCTGTATACTGAGTGGCTGAGGAATGCTGTCAAGTTTCACTGTCACCCTTGAGGTCAGCGGGGTCAGTGAGGGCGGGGCGGTCAGTTTGTGTTCAACCAAGTCTATGGCCTCCTGTTGGCATACATACAGTTCATGCAACTTACATGTTTTAGACATTGAATTTTTAATTTAATTATAAGATCTAAACTCTTAAAAAATAAAATATGTATTTATCAATAGCAAACTTACCTGGCTCCATCGCTTCACAAAGTACAATACACTTGGGCTATGCCAAAGTTCAAAACAGTTAAGCTATTTGTGTTTTTTATATATAGAGTATAAAAGAGTAAAAATTACAACACGTAACATTTACAGAATTAAAACTTGAATAGTGTGACTATATGTGGTAATGATATGATGTCCTGACCTTGGCTTCGTCTGTTGACATCGCCTGGTGGGAGAGTTCGAACTGCATGAAACAGTTCATACTGCAGAATGTGATGTCCTCATCATCACCTGCCATATCCTGCAAAAACCAAACACAGTGAGAGGAAATGTCGCCACTGTGAAACATGTATTTAATGGCCAACAGTGTTCTGTCATTTTCTGTATATCTCTCAGTGGCCGACTTCTGTCTCGGGAGACAATGCTGTAGTCTAGCTGTTTTAACATGTTTTTCTGTGTAAAGCATGGCCTATTCCATCTTCAAGTCACAGCATACAGATTTGCCCAAGCATCATAACAGCATTAATATACCTGTATACCTTTGTTTGTGCACGAGTGTGAGGTGCATATGTGCGTGTGTACGTAATGTTCAAGCTGGACACATTAAAAACAAGGTCTGCATGAATTGCTTCCACAATAAAATTTCCGTTTCAGTTTCAGACTCATTTAGCAAAAATATCGAACCAACTCAGCATCAATTATGACATATTAGCTTGTTTGTGCAAATGTGTCATTTAGGTTTGATGAAATCATCGGAAAAACTATTAAATTTATTTCGGTTCGGCTAAACCAAAATTCTGTGTAAAACCAACAAAAGTGGACCACCTCTATATACTATGACATAATGCTACAGACACTTTCACAAATTACCTGAACAACCAGTCAATTGTTTTGATGATTTTAACAAAAGTATGTGCAGTTTTATTAAACCGACTGTGCATATTGCAAACTATAAATATGAACATTAACGAACCTGATTCGCGATTGGTTAAATGAATTATGACGGCAAGTTTAAAACTCTGCAAGAACAACTGACCTGCTCCTCCTTGGACAGATACAGGATCTCGGAGCGCTTCTTCTGGATACCCGGATTGATGACAACGACATCACAGTGGCGACAGAAACGAGTCTTGGACCTGATGAGGGACTGCACGTTGACAGCTTCCTCTTTATCTGCAGTGACAATGACACATCTCTCATCAGATATCTCTTTCATCTGATGCTCTCAACTGAAGTGTTCTTCATAATAATAATAACACAACTTCTCCAGTGCAAATTCTCGGAAACATCAGATCAAAACTAAACGGTTAAGCAATCTCAACATCGATATACATTGATAAAGTTGTCAACAGATGGATAAATACACCAGGGAGCTAAGGGGGTAACATGGTTATAAAGTCTTCAAATTGTATTAAGTTTCCTACTGACCTAACAACACTAACAGGGAGTGAATTCCAAAGAGTTGGTGCGCCTACTGGGAAAGTACGTACGTCTCTTATCACATAATCTGATACTATCAATCCCAGTATTCTGTGTACATGCATATAGTAGCTGTTGCTGTTTTTATACAGAATCCTGACATTACAGTTGAAAAAAAGTTGATAAGTGTTTAATAGAAAAATATCTAAAGCTTAGTATCAGACACATATTCCTGTAAAAAGGCAATATGCTCAACTCCAATACAGGGGTGAAGTTAAGATTTCATAATCGCATATGCACATATGACAACTACTGTTTACATTTTATGTGGTTACTGCATACAAAATGGTAGATAATGTTGATGTGCTCGGCACTGCTCGAACAGCATATTTCTTACATTTGATAATCTCATCTCTGTTTTACACCATCAAGTCCACCTACGTTTCCCTCCTAGTGCCAACTTGGCATAGTCGGAGGGTGTTTCACTCTGGTCAATCTCATATGACGGTGGCACAGCTATCTTCAACAGGTCAGCGATTGCAGCAATGACACCACCAATGTCCTCGGCTGCCCCAGCCGACAGGGTCATCGTCACGGAAACCTGGAAACAGTCAAACATGACATCGTTATTCAACCCCAAAACTCAACAGAGCATGACTGATGTGCGTATGTTTTCATTATCAGAGTTTTTTCCACAGCTAATGCAGCGACCGTGTGAGTTTTATTTATAGATTGAGACCATAGGCTCAGCGAGTCCACTCCCTTGTGTGGGATAATTTTCTTCCCTGGCATCGACACCAGATAGAATGGCGTTTAGTTTCTTCCTAAAGGCACATGCAATGTGGAATAAATGAAACTGCCCAAGTTTCAAAATAACAGCAGGTTGACACATACCCTGGTCCCCTCGATCGACAGTACAGTGCTCTAATCGCCACGCTATAACCATTACATAAAACACTGACCTGGTTCTGGGCATCGCGAAGGGGACGTCCAACTGTGGACATCGTTTTTGATTTGACTAGTTGGCCGCGATCGTCCGCCTCCATCAAGCTGTTCTCTTTGTCTTTCTCATGGGGTAAGGTGGGGTGTAAAGTGACGGCGTCTAGTGCCTCTCTCTTTGCTCTCAGGTCTCCGTCTATGGTTGCAGAAACAGCAAAATTAGCATTCATTATTTTTAAACCTATCACAGTGAAATGATCAGACATATCAAACTCTATCCTTATATAAAACTGATACCTATGGTACATGGTACAGCAGCATGTCTGCTGCTCCAAAACAAATTGAGTGACTAAAACACTCACGTTTGATGGGTACAGGACATATGATAGGTATCTCTGGGGACTGAGTATCCCGCTCAACTTTGGCTGCCTCCCGACCTTGTTGTCCGTCAAGGGATATGAGGCGAATGAGTCCAGGGAACATCGTGTCGGGAACATCGTCAGAACACTCGGGAGACGATGACGAGACGATAGTGGAAGGAGACTGGTTACTCCCCCTAGAACACAGACATGAAGCAGTCTCGACGACCCGCAAACAGAACAATTCATTTACACAGCGGTAAGATTCACAATGTTTAAATCACAAAACAATTCACAACTCTTAAATAACTAAACAATTCACAACTCCTAAATAACTAAACAATTCACAAATCTTAAATAACTAAACAATTAACAAATCTTAATTAAATTAGATGACAACAACAACAAAGTAATTATTAATAGCTTATACATTCACTATTAGTGGCAAACTAAAAAAATGCTTATTTAAGCACATAAAAAATAATCTAATCCAATTATTAATATGGTATCAGGTATTTCAGTTCCAAAGTGTTGTGAAACAAGAACAAAATAAAAGCCTTACACAACAAACTGACCTGATTCTGTATTTCATCACATATCTCCTATTTTGATGCAAATAAAAATCCTTAATCATGTAAATATTAAACACATTCTTCATCTTCAGAAATCACCGCAAACACATAACGTTCCAAGAAATCAGGCTTTTTTTGTTCTGCTAACACCAAACTTCAGATTCAGGGATCAACTGTGATTTGAAATGTCCTTCAATTTTTAACAAACCAGATATACACTTCTGGTCACAGGAACTAGCTTTCAGAAGAAGAGCACCACTAGTTTATCTACTAGGTTCACATTTTTAGATCACATGCACCGGTTTGCTTTGTAATAAAAAACTATTTATATCTTTTGATTAAAATACAATTTTGCTAAGAATTGCCTCTAACTTGTATGTTAATTTTTCACAATAATTTTTTCTCCTGTGAAAAATAAACAATTATGTCTTATCGCCCTTTGATGTATACTAGCCCCCTTAGGACTGTTAGCTAACAAGAAATTAACATTTTTATAGTAGCAGTTGCAGCAGCTAAACTTTCTGTTTCTGTGTCCCGTTAACAACAAACTTCACAGATCAAGTGTATGGCCCACCTTGACAACATGTTGAGACGGGCCTCGATGAGGGGTGGGGTTGGAAGCACGAGCTTCTCATCATAACGACTACGGGGTCGTCCACTAATCAGGTCAAGGTTACAGAGCAAGCTTTCCTCTGATCGCAGGCTGTACCGTGGCTCCCCGGAAGCAGAGCAGGTGACAGCACGTAGTGGAACTTCTGTCAAGCAGCGACACAAAGATGGGCTATAGCAATGCTCAGACAAATAACACCATAACTACAGCAAGTAGCAAAGTAAGCAATTACACAGGTATCTGCTTGGGTAATGAATGATACTTAGGGGTTTGCAATATAAATACAAAATGTCAACTATTTATATCTTACTGTACCTCCTTCTATGGGCATTTCTTTGAACTCGCAAGATATATACGTAGAGTAGTTTTATGCTATATGGCACAAAAACGTATCTAAAAACTTTTTTATCTGCTAGTTTGCACCCACTGTAAAATGCTGCCACTTTTAGCAGGATGTCTCCCAATTCCAAATATAAATTGAATGGTGCAATTTATATAGAAATGCCTAAAAAACAATAACACCAGTTTTAAGATGCACTCTCATCATATAATTTAACCATTATCTGTTTACGAATCGACCTTGCAGTTCAGCACGCAATGTAAACATGATATTCAAGGTGAAATTAAATCATTCAAATTAAACAACAACAAAATCAATTTATATTAAAAAACTGTGGTTGATAAAAAAATGTGTGGTACAGATGTTAGAATAGACATAGTTTATGCTATATAACATAAATAGATATAGCATATGCTATATAACATGAGTAGATATAGTGTATGCTATATAACATGAATAGATACAGTGTATGCTATATAACATGAATATATATAGTGTATGCTATAACATGAATAGATATAGTGTATGCTATATAACATACATATAGTGTATGCTGTATAACATGAATATATATAGTGTACGCTATATAACATGAATATATATATAGTGTATGCTATTTAGCATGAATAAATATAATGTATGCTATATAACATAAATATAGTGTATGATATATAACATACACATAGTGTATGCTATACGACATGAATAGATATAGTGTATGCTATATAGCATGAATAGATATAATGTATGCTGTATAACATAAATAGATATAGTGTATGCTATAACATACATAGATATAGTGTATGTTATATAACAAAAATAGATAGTGTATGCTATATAACAAAAATAGATAGTTTGATATATAACCTAAATAGATATAATGTATGCTATATAACCTAAATAGATATACTGTATGCTATATAAAGATAGGGGAAATGGTGCCTCGATCACGTGGAACAATACGTGGTTGTTTGCACATGGATGATGTTTTATTATCCGGGGAGTTGATCACAATCTCTTTCCGGCGTTTTAAGCATAGTGCAAGGTAAGGTCCCCAATCCCTACAAGTGAGAGGCGAGTGCATTCAGGGAACTAGAATCCACCCCGCTTCTTTTTTGCGAAATTTCCAGCTGGCCAGAGGCAACGTGCAGGCTTCTCTGTTCGCATACCCAGATGGCTCTCCAATGTTACGCAGTGAATTTGATATGTCATTGAAGTGACTACTTGGTTTCTGTGGCTACCAAACTAGTGCTTTTAAGGGTCACAGCTTTCGTATTGGGGCAGCCACTGCAGCCGCACTGAGGGGCGAATCGGATGCGCAGATCAGAGCGGCAGGCAGGTGGACTTCGGATGCGTTTAAGAAATACGTTAGGATTGCTTGAGTAGGAGTGCTCACTGTTCTATCTAATGGTTGGTGGGGTGGTCACATGGGTCGGTGACCGGTGGCGAATTGGTGTATTTTTAAGCAGGTAGTTGTATTCATAGACTGCGTGATAGCATGTAGGGCATTATGCTATTTGGTTTAGGGTGTTCCATGACATTAGTAATGCCATTGTTTCTTTTATTTGTTCTAGGAATACTGCTACTGCTTTGTGGTGAAATGTGGGCTCTATTGAACCCGACGTCCAGGAGGCTAGCATGGGGCGTAGTCAGCCTGGCATTGGGTTGTGGAGCCCACATTTCTTTGTTTTACATTTCTTTGAAAGTGGGCTTATCCTTAATCCCCACAATAAACGTCATTCATTTGGCCTTTTCATATCTCTATATTGTTGATTGCATAAATAGATATACTGTACGCTATAACATTATTTTATGATAAAAAACGATCAGACTTTGTAACAAGACAAACTGGAGACAACTTAAAGGTCCCTCCTCAGTTAAATCTTTTCACTCGTCTCGTTTTAGATTCATTTAAAAAAAAAAACTATCTAGTGTCTAGTAGTGTCCACTATAGCATGTTAGCTACTTTGCGCTAACGTGATCATTGATGAAATCATCGAGCAAACTATTAAATTATTCTGAAACGGATCCGTTCAAAATTCAGCAAAAAAGGGGCAAAAGTGGTCCTGCTCTATATACCATGACAAGGCTTTTCAGACTTTCATAAGATACCCAATCTGACATCAAAGTCATCTCTCTTGGTGATTTGAAAAAAAATGCATAACCTTTTATTAAACTGACTGCACATATTACTTCAGCAGTTCTCACACTACAGATCTGAACATCAACGAACCTGATTCGTAATGGACTAAATGAAATGCAGAGGGAGTCTTAAGCTGTCGATGAGCACATGGATGGCTTACCTGCACCCAACGATGCACTATCTGTGAGTAGGTGGCGGCGCCCTGGAATGTTGCCAATGTTCGTACCTGCCATCCTTAGCGCCGTGTCGTCAGCACCCTTGTTGCTAGCGGCAACCGCAGGCAGCGGCGGCAAGAGGGGCCGCTGATCCGTGAAAGGATAGTATCCGTAGAGATCAAACAGTCCGCCCTCCAGCACCCCGTGGCCGTACTCCCCCTGAAGTTTGCTCTTTCCTGCAGGACAAACAGGTGAGCCTTGAGCACTGATCGTCGCCTGAGACTTCAAGAACAGCCCTTGAATGGACTGATGTCCTTGGTTCTTGGTATGTGAATTTTAACAGAGTTATTTAAAGAAACAACCAGTTTTTGAGAGGTAAAACATTAGTAAAAAGTTCTAGAATACTTATTAAAACCAAGGCATAACAATAAATACGATACACTAATACATATGGCATACAAGGCATGACTTACTGATCTGCCGTATTGGGACTGCTTCCCACGTATGGCTGGGGTTTGTGTGGTCAAACAGGTAGTGGACAATTATACCAATACAGGTAGTACAAAAACCTTTCTGATGGCTAAACCTAAGCAAAGCCTATTTTAAAAGGTGAAAACAAATCCAATCATCAATGGCCGCTCACCTGTCATCAACTCTGCCCCAACAATGGGGAAGGCGTGATGACTGAGCCGAACGTTCGGCTCCTGCAGGGACAACCCCGGTAGCATCGCCAGCGGTGGCACACTCGGCTCCGGCATTGAACACAATGACCCGGCGCCCAAGTCAGCCACAGCATTGACAACCTCGTCGATGTGGTCCGACTGTTCCTGTGTCATCACCAAGGGGGCGCCAGTGCTACCCTTGCGCTGACGTTTCTTCGCCTGTTGTTGCAGCATTGACATCGGCATGTCTTTCAACTCAGGTTCGCGTTTCTTTTGCTTCTTCTGTCGCTGTTGCTGCTGCAACATCTGTGCTTTGTGCTGCATCGATGTATCATCTGGTAGCAAGGTAGCAGCGTGCAGCTCGACTCGTTCGGCCTGCTGCCGACTGGCGTCTGAGATGCACAAAACACACAATTATTGCATGGTTTTTGCATGATAATAAAAAGATGTCTTTTAATATAAATTTATTATTAAAAAATGTTTACTTATATTTTTACTGCATCAAATGTATGGTTTTAATATAAAGTAGTTTGTGACTCTGTATGTATGTCTGCATGTATATATGTATGTATAATGCTGCGCGTGTTTCAACCAGTGTTAAGTGATCTACATCAAATGTCTACCGAACACTGCGGCAGTTGTACGTGATTTTTGTGGCATGAATGTGCCATTCCCATTGGCTTTGCAAGTACCAAAACATGACTAGCCTTTTCTCCCGTGCAACGCCAAGCAACTGGGCTAGTATATTTATAATTATTAAAAAAATTCTATGTGTACTTTTAATGTGCAATATGTGTGTGTATTTATCTGTATTATTTCTGTTAGCCCACACCCTTATATTATACTTGATGAGATTATGACATATATCACTTAAGTATTTACCTGTATTATCTTTGTTAGTCCCACATCCTTATATTATACTTGATGGGATTATGACATCTATCACTTAAGTATTTACCTGTATTATCTCTGTTAGTCCCACACCTTTATATTATACTTGATGGGATTATGACATATATCACTTAAGTATTTACCTGTATTATCTCTGTTAGTCCCACACCCTTGTATTATACTTGATGGGATTATGACATCTATCACTTAAGGTGAGACACGGCTGGTCGATAAGATTTTTTTAATTTGCATAGTTAGTGCAATTTTTTTTGCTCAAACTGCTGAGTGGGTCTTACTGAGTAAAAATAAATAAACTTTTTTCTGCCAAACCATCGTTCCCATAGAAACAAACAAAATGGCTGCCATTTTTATCAAATATTAGCAAATTGAGAATCAATGCAATTTTTTTATTGAACAAAGATATTAATATAATTCTTGCAGAACCATCTTCAGTATTCACTGTATTACACAGCTGAAGAAAAAAATAGTTCTTTATAAAAAAATTTAAACTTAAAAAAATATACTTATTTTTGCCAACAAATACTTATGTAACTTCAAACTTTTAATTATTTTAATAATGTGTTTTGCCAACTGTGTAGAGCAGAATAAGCTGAATGCAACATTCCAAACCTTATTTGGCTAGCATAATTACTTCCAGAGATATCCTTCTTTCAAATGTGAAAAAATGGTTTTGATAACACCCGTCAAAAGTTGAAAAATGGCATTTATTACTAAAAGAGATATGCTTTGCACATGAATAAAAATTATTTAGAGGTATGTAATTGTTAAAAAAAATTGAACTTTATGGATAGTAAACATACCAAGCTATCAGAATTTGGTGGAAACAGATTTTGAGTAATTTTTTCTCAAAATAATTCACCTGCCGCGTCTCCCCGTAAGTGACCAGCGACTGCTACAGTCTAGAAGGATTATAGTATTACAACAACATGATGTTACAGAACTCTCACCTAAGATCTTTTCCTTCTCCTCCGATGTCTTCTGGTCCCACTCTTCCTGGGAGATCTCCATCTCCACTGTCAGCGGCATGCTCTCAATCATCTCCAGCTGGCGACGCTGCTCCGGGGTCAGGGGTATGTTCTCCTCACCCTCCTTAAAGTCACCAGTCAACAAAGGTCAATCATTGACACCGATGGAGTGATTTCAAAATGGTAGGCACCAGTGCCACCAAACTGTTTGCAGCTAAATTTTTAAATGTTATTTTGATAAGAGAAAACAGCAAACAGTCAGGAGAGTTAAAGGTCCTTCCTGAATTCGATTTTTCTGTTTGTTTGGCTTCAGACTAATTTTTCAAACAACAGAACCTATCTAGCTCGTTTGTAAAAATTTGTTATTCAGTTTGATGAAATCATTGGACAAACTATTAAATTATTTTTGACTGGATCCAATAAAAATTCAGTGACGAAAGGGCAAAAGTGTTCTGGCTCTATATACTATAACAAAGACTATTCACACTTTCGTAAGTTACCTGGTCTAACAATCCAAGTAAATTCTTTCGATGATTTAAAAAGTATGCACTGCATATATAACTTCCCACGTCAAATTTGAACATCAACAAGTCTGATTCACGATGGGCTAAGTGAAGGAGGGAGACACCAACCTCAGTTAGGGGCAATTGTGGCTCCGTGCCATCGCGGGGTTTGGGCGTTGCAAGCAGTTTCTTCAGCAAGACATTCCGTTGCAGTTCCGCATCCTGCTCCAAGGAGGCTGCAAGGCACGGTAATGAGGCTGGAATAACAGTGCAGGATTGACAAGTGAAATTAGGCAGATGACAAATACAACTGAGAAGTGTCAATTGAAATGAAGGCTGTAGCTGGGAAAGTCACACAGAAGTGAGATGACCTAAAAAACTACCGTATAGTTCCCAATAGAAGTGCACAATCTAATAAACGTGGGCACCCTTTTTCAGATGTGAAACCACACACAAAAAAACAGATTTTTAGAAGTGAAGGCACATTAAATGCAATGGATGGCAATACTCGTTGGCACCACTTGCCGACTCTAATTTTAGTCCATAGCGTACGTGTGCTTTTAGCAGCAAGATGGCACCACACTGCTATCACTGGTGGCAGAGTTCGTTAGACTGGTATTTATTTATTTTATCGCTCGCTCACCATTGGCAAAATGTGAGAGTTCGAAGTTTCAGTGCTGATTCAGTACAGACGGAGGACATCAAGTCCAATAACATCCTTCTGCTGTCTATTTAGCACTGCTCTAAGAATCTATTGTGGTGGCCAACCGACGTGTTTAAAAAATGCGAATGAACGCGCTGTCCAGCTGTCTCGTGCATTTTTCAAACCTCTTGTCGTGTGTTGACCAACAAGCTTGTGCCAGTTATAACAAACTAATAGATGCACACCCAAGCCTTTAATACTAGCACACTACACGTCTATTGGGATTATGGAGAACTAGCATTATTTAAGCAGCTAACTTTCAGATGCAGACCCAGACAGACTTTACGCAACAGTTAAGACAGTGGGCTGCATTAAAATAACCACATTGAATACAAAATGATACCAGTGATTAAGTCAACACAACACATGCACACCTTCAGAAATAACATTTCTTCACTGCGTCAAACTTAGATTTCCAACAACTAACAATCATACCTGCTGAATCCACCTCGACTTTAATGGAATCGATCGATATGCTCTGACCTCTGACCCCATCGTCATGCAACAGCGCCATCTGAGCAGGCATCGAGTGTGACTGCAGATTCTTCAAATCAATGAGTGCCTGAGTGGCACTGGACATTGCATGAGCACCGCTGACCAACTGTGGCCGAGAAATAACTGGGTTGCCGGCCGTTGACTGTCCAGTGCCGGGCGACTGTTGTCGGTGCATCATCTGTCCAGGGGCAGATTGAACACCCCCTGGTGGTAGCCACGTACCGGGCAGTGGGGTACCCGTCATCTGTTGACTAGACATTGGGGACTGGCCACCCCCTACCATGGCGCCATCTTGTGTCATCATCTGCATGTTTGCCAATTGCTGAAGCTCCGACAGGCTACTGGTGGTGACCTCTGACGGCAGCCGCTGCATCAGCATGTGCCCACTGGGCATCATGGGGCTGGGCATGCGAGGGCCGTGGAACTGCTGTGGCCCTGGACTCTGCATTCGTAGTCCTTGCATCTGTACAAGACCTGGCAAGAAACAAGCAGAAGTAAGTGTCCATGACACCGGCCTGCTTACCTAATGTGTAGTAGCAGACTGATGTGTAGCATCACGAGACTCAGGGTGCTATGAAAAAGAAGGATAGAGAGTCAGACCTCTCAGATTAGTAATAACAATTAGAGTCACTGGTATTAACATGTCTCCTACAAGAAGTCACTATTCCTTGTTGGAGTAAGCATACAAATTTTACCATGTCAAATAGATGACATCTGGATAAGTTTAAGAATCTTTTGTTCAAAACGGTCCCTCTTTCATTGGGGCCTGCTCTTCAGATTTGTACTATACAGTAGCAGCAAGCTTTCACACTCGTGCATGCCTGCACGCACGAATGCATGCATGCACACACGAATTATTAGACAGATGTTTATCGTGCTGGTAAACATCGCATGCAGTTGATCCACAGAGAAAGCAATCCAAGCATGCAGTTAAGAAAATGGTCAATATCAGACAGCATCAAAGAATAAATGTGTTGGGGGTATATCTGTAGGGTTACAAGTACACACATGCCAACTTCTTGCAAAGTTACTTGCTGAAAATAAAACTTTTTAAATTAATAATTTTCTCATTTCTTAACAGTTAGGTCAACATTAGAGTGCTTAAAGAAGTTTACTCAGTATATCAGCATGGTTATCATTTACCATATACTGGTTGCAAATCACATTGTAAGGTCAAGATGATTTTCCCGTGATGATTTACCAACTTTATGAAAGTTAACTGTATAGTGGTTGAGTTTACCCATGGAGCAGTGTCAAATTCTTTCTCAGAAAAGGTCTATTTCCTGCATAAAAAAATTACTGTCATTTATTAAGCAAACTTACATAAGCCTCTGAGCATGTGTAGTGTTCAAACTATTTGACCGCACATCAATTAAAGCCTTTATCACAACATAGCAGTGAGTCTTAACAGAATATATATGTTTGCATCAGTAGCAACTGCCAACTTTTTAGAAATCAAGCCAGACAGACAGATGGCATTAAAACAACTTTGAAATCAAGCCAGACAGACAGATGGCATTAAAACAACTTTGAAATCAAGCCAGACAGACAGATGGCATTAAAACAAAAAAGCTAGTTATGCATCTGTGAGTAAGCAATGATTTAATCAGCATAGTCATTTGGACAGACGCCCAGTTAAAAAACGGCAATTAGCAAGTGGGTTTATTCATAGATTATAATAAATGCTAAGTGTATTATGATTCCTATTACATATGTAGTGTTCAAATGTAAGACCAGCCAGTTTAACAAAGATTAGCTCAAAAATAACAACATACAATGGTTACCACTTGCAACTGCAATGGAACAGCAACTGCCCAAGACAACCACGACTTTCTGACTTCAGGAGAATTTAAAATTGCTGTTGAAGAGTCAAAGCGATGGAAGTCCATTTTGATCTGCACCACGTGGTTGGATTGATGTGTCCAACACACGAAAATAGACTAATTGTTTTGATTCCTCAACAGTCATGTGGTTGAAGAATCAAAACAGCGTAAGTCCGTTTTCGTGTGTTATATGTTAGTCTAGTAGACTCACATCCAACCAACTACATGATGCAAATCAAAAGCATTTCCACTATTTTAACCCTTTTAAAAGGTAAATGCTACATAAATGTCAAACTACCAACACATAATTCTCACTCCAAAGCACTTACATTGGAGTCCAGTACAAATCCATTATCACTTGTTTGCACAAAATGATTACCAAACCTTTCTTATCATCAGTGTCTCCTTATAGGAAGTGTTTTATTTCACGTTATAAACTAGAGAATCAGTTGTAGACTAAAATAAAAATAGTTCACCTGTAACAC
Source organism: Lamellibrachia satsuma (assembly GCA_033239005.1). Classification (NCBI taxonomy): domain Eukaryota; kingdom Metazoa; phylum Annelida; class Polychaeta; order Sabellida; family Siboglinidae; genus Lamellibrachia; species Lamellibrachia satsuma. The sequence goes on from BSQZ01000040.1 coordinate 1,193,173, forward strand.
TGCTCTCCTGTAATCCATTACAACTGATTGTAATATGTTCATATCCTTGTTATCTACCCTTCTTAGTTGCTACACCGATACAGATTATGAGGTTACATTCTTCATAAGAAAAATTATGTCAAAGGTACAAGTATGATAGCTGTTATCGTAAAATCATGTTATACAGTATAAATATCTCTATTCAACATCTTCACTGCCCAAATGTCTTTTAACAAACTTTGTTTTTAGATCGACATTCATAAACAAATAATTAACAAATTATATTAAACAATTGTGGTTCATAAAACAATTTACACTACATAACATGATTTTGTAATAAAAACAATCCGACCTTGTAACTTTAAACATACAGGTTCACAATTAGTTACACATATTATTCATCAGAAACTAATAACAACGAAATAAAAGCTCATACTAACAATAGCTGTCAAATACAACAACAACAACAACAACGACAACAACTACTATGACTACTTGCTGTCAACATAATCATAACTGCCACCAGCCCATCAGTATATTGAGAAAGCTGCAACAACTACCACCGGTTAATGACTACAGTAACAGAGACCCAATAACTACTACCAACTACCAAAACCAATAAACAAAGCAGAACCAAAGAGAGAAACGAGGACTAGATCGCTGCAACAAGCGCCCACCTGGGGCATCTCTCTTCCGACGTCGCGCTTTCTTCTTCGGCTTATCAATGGTGCCACTGGTGGCACCGCCAGGAGTGGCTGGAGATGGTGCTGGGGTTGGCTGTGTCGTTGTGGTGGTGGCGACGGTGGTGCTAACTGTGGTGGTAATGGTGGTGGTGGTAGAGGCGGTGGTGGGGGATGTAGTGGAGACTACACCCCCTGATGGGGTGTCCGATAGAGGCACACCTAAAGAGAAGGGCGTCATTCATGCAGTGGGGTGACTGTGAAGTGAGGGTTAGAGGTCAGGAAAAGGTCGGAGCAACGAGGCATTGAGCAGCATTGATCCGGACATGTCCATCAATGTACACACCCCAAACTACCTGACCAGGCAGCAAAGCATTCACCTAAGAGTTCATTCACCTACGAGTTCATTCACCTACGAGTTCATACACCTACTACAAGTTTGAAATTATATAACCTGCTATGCGCACGTCTAACTAGATCACAAACTACCAGAGGATAAACCACACATGAAGCTCTCTACCTCAACTCTAATTACTTCCACTTTCACCACTACCTCGCAGTACTGTCAAGTTACAGAACCCTTCTAGTGCTAGTCCTCAAATAATCGTGATTCACTGTCCCACTACCCAGTAAAATTGATCTCAAATACAGGTGCGCTGATGTAATAGCAACAACTAAACCCATTCATATCTATACTGTTGAACATTTGCTACAGACAGTCTATTGACAAATATAATGAACTCGTGCGCACAGTTTCCCATGGCCCCAGGGGCATGGGTCCCATGGCCTCACTGACAAAATACAATATATTAGTGGCATGATACACCATGGCCTTGACGATACAGTGCACCAAGCCACCAGGATACACCCTGTGCTCGAAGGTATGGTACACGACAGCACGTAACAATATCCAATGTCATAGGCATGTGGTAGCCTAAGTGTCCTACACATACATGTGTACAAACACACGCAGGCACGCACGCACGCACGCACACACAAACAGAGCTACCAGAACACATGCAGAAACGACACACGTGATAAACAAGTCAAGTTCATACCAGCATGTCCACCCACTTAACCGAGCACCGGCTCAGCCCACCAACTACGTCCACACACTGAGGGCTACACTACCATTCACATACCTGGCTCCATCTGCTGCTGCGACTCCACAGTCTGTCCCGGCTGTGTTTGGGGCTGGCCGTACATCACCATTACAGGGGGGTGAGACAGGGGAATGCTATCGCCACCGGGGCCCATGTGCAGGGGTGGAACAGGTAGTTCTCTCGGGAAGGGAACGCTAGCGGAAAATGGTGGTCCGCTTGCTGGAAGAAAAGTATACGATAAAAAATTTAGCTTACGTTTGCAGCAACATTTTAACATGTAGAATTTTGGACATTGTTGTATACAATTATCATGTGAGGCAGTGATTTAATATAATAAATTTATTAGAAAACTGGGACCCACCTCTTACAAGCCCCACTCGGTTGCCATGGAAACGAAGCAGGGGCGGCATTGGTGGTGGAAACTGGACGTTACCATCTGGTGGCGCGTTTGGCATTCTTGGCCTGATGTGCTCGGTGTAGAATGCTTGACTGGGTGCCGCTGACCCCGGCTGACCCAGAGGTACTGAAGATGGCCAAAGTCAGGAAGAGTATACGTAATTGCTCAAGTGGATAGAAGTGTACAGCAATGTCTAAGTAGGAACAATCATTCCAAAACAAGAAAACACATTTCTGTGATTAGAGATGTCCTAGACAGTGACCCTTCGAATTTCAGTAAAGGAGTATTGAAAAATTCCATCTCAGTTTCTGTTTTTCCACAAGGTTATGCTAGGTTATCAAACACATTTAAACATTAATTCAAAAATACACATGATATTTGTATTATAATTTTTAGTTTGTATGTAAAGCATGAGTCAAACTGAAAAAACATCTGTAGACTTTTACCAATACTGGTGAAAATATTTCATAGCCGCCGGAGCCATCTATATTGGTAAAACTGCCTCCTTAACAAGGTACTTGGGCAAAGTGCTTTTTGGTAAACTATAAGTTGCTCAGTGATAGAAAGATATGTTATGATTGAATAACTAACAAATGAGCGAACTCAAACATACCTCCATTTTTCTGACTGGGAGGCGCCGGTATCAATCCTGGTGGCATCTGCGACACTCCCTGCGCAGACGCTTTCATCTCGACACCAGCGCCATCTAGTGGTGACTGAGACACTGCAACAAGCTGTGGCTTGACCTGTGCGTCAGCCTGCGGCCGCTGAAGCTCCTGCTTCTGACCCACAAAGCCGTGTTGTTTTTCAATGTTCTCCCGCTGCTGATATGATTCACTGAACGGGTTGTTCTCATCCTGCAAAACACGAACATACTGCAACGCTTAGGAAGAGTCGCAAGACACAACTTCACTGAAGAATAAGGGAATAAAAATCAAGATAAACAAACAGTAATTTGTTATATGCTCGAAGCACTTAACACTTTAACGCCAGCACACTGATCAGTTCATTCCAACACTTTTCTGGGAAGCATTCAGCCACCTGCAATTACTATATGAAGACAATTCGTTCATGTATATATCCACCATTGGTTTATAACCAGCCAATCATTTATACAGCTGAGTAAATTGATGCAACGTTGAGTGAACAAAATGGCAACAAGAGGTTTTGAACCACAGTCCTCTCGATGGAGAGTCCAATGTTTTAACCACTGAGTTACTCTCTTTTTACTGTGCTCCACAGGAGGAAGGAATGCATAGCAAGAACTATCATTTGGTCAATATGATGATCTCTTCGCATGTGCCACAGTAAGACTTGAGATCAACACAAGCACTCACTAGGTAAATTGCACTAATAATACAGTGATGAACAGACCTTAATTAAACAATTTACAAAGTGGAAAGAAATCAGTAAAATTAATTCAATATGCAATTCTGGCTGTTGGTGCTGTTTTGAGAAATGCCTGGGGCCGATTTCACAAAGTGTTCATACCATACGAAGTGTTCATACCATACGAAGTGTTCATACCATACGAAGTGTTCATAACATACAAAGCGTTCATACCATACAAAGTGTTCATACCATACGAAGAAACTAATGCTGACGTTTCACGAAGATTGCGCGCAACTGTACATAACTAGGAGGATTTCATTAATTCAGAACTTTCACAGACCTTCATACGAAGGTTCATACTCTATGAACTCTATGTAAAACCGACCCAGGTGTTAGACAGAGACACTGACCCCCGAGACGAGTGAAGTTTTGAGTGGCTGTGGTGGTGGCTGATTCATCTGGTTCATGGCACGCAGTCGTTCCTGCATGTACGCCTCGTATTCCTGGCGTTTCTCCGCCGGAAGTCGCACATTGCCCCCGGCACTGCCTGGCGCCCTGGCAGGGGGCACCACTGGTGACTGTAGTGATGTGGAGCTCGGTGGCCGTGGTGACGGTCCCATCATGTGTGGTGGCATTGGACCAACTGGTCCTGGCATACCAGCTAGACCCTGCATCTGCAATTCATTCATGGGGCAGGACATGTAGCAATGTTAAAGAGAGAATTTGCGGCAGTGAACTCAATGTCAACACAGTAGAACCCCTCAAAGCATTCACCCTTTGGAAACGGCAACCGCTTGAAAACAGCCACTGTAAATTTGCCCAGCTTCTGTAACTCGGCCACCCCTTTAATCAGGCTACTTTATTTCCTCACTTGGGTGGCCGCCGTAGAGGAGTTCTATTGAGAGAACGGGTTTGTTTATTTATTCATTCATATCCAAGTAACCCCATTAGCGTGATGCACTGTCTCAATGTCGACAACAATAAACATAGTTACCATAACCCCAGCCCTCTTGATTGCACCACTATGCCCATATTATAAACAAAACATCACTAAAAAACACCACAAGGCCTTTTAAAAACAGTGTGAATGATGATAGACAGAATTTTTGCTATACAACAATTAGTGTACACCATCATAACATCAACGCCATAGACATGACAGTGATAGCCAGAGAGGACAACTTCTGGCGGAGAAAGATAAGCGAGGCTATTGAAAATGAGGGACCCAGAGATCAAACTAGATGATGGCTACAAAATTCCTGCGACCTTCATGGAACTGCTGTCATGTGACAACCAACAACCAGGTCAGGTGACACCAGCTCACTCTAACGTTGACGAAGGGACCGTGAAGGCCCCGAAAGCTCCACTGAGCACAATAAGTATTCCGACCCATAACAAACTTATTCTTCAATAGTGATTAGCTTCTTCTTCAATAGTGAATAGCATCATACCTGCTGTTGTTGTTGTTGTTGTTGTTGTTTCTGCTGCTGCTGTTGTTGCTGCTTCATCCAGTAGTCCTGCATGAGCTGCTGGTGTGTGCGGTACTGCTTGCGGAGCTGCTCCAGTTGTTTCTGGAGCACACTCTGCTCCTGACTGATGCGAGCTAACTCATGCGCGTCAGGCTCCGTCAGCTCACCGCCACTCTTCCGTAACTGTAAGACACAAACTAGGATTGGGTATTGCCAATATTTTCGTATCGCAATATATCATGATACAGAATGCTGTATAAATATGGCTTAATCTTTTATGTTATACTGCATTAATACCTTCGACTGTTACTCATACTAAATAATAACTAAACCATTTTTTTTTAAATCACTGCAAGTAGTTTATCTTTGTTGATTTTAAAGAGAGTTAGCACGAATTGTAAAGAACAAAAATACGTTTAAACCATGTCCTTCCTTAAACTCGGCCATATCAGTGGCACAATTGGGTTTAACACTATATTTAGTATATACTGGTACGTCGAATGCATATTGTGATACATATCGCACCAAAAAATTAGTGCGATATACCAGCATACTGGTAATACCATGCAACCCTAACAGGGACGCAACTTCAGATTGTTTTCACAAGACCATGTGGGTAATAAACGCATCTTGTGATTTGTTGGCCAAACTTTTATTATTTATTAGTAAGTTAACATAATTAGGTGTCAAATAATAATTTAAAAATACAGTCGAACCTCGCTTTACCTTGCCATGACGGTCCCAAACTATTTCCTTAACTTAAAATATAGGAAACTAGTCCTGCTAATATGGTCACCTCGCAATTAAGGTCACTTTGGCCCATTCCCGTGAGTGACCTTAATATCAAGGTTTGACCATACTGCCATTTTAGCAGAGTGGTATGCATCGGTGAATTATATTTATAATTACAGTTTTTATATTTACAATTGCATTGGTGAATAATATTTACAATTATCTTTTACCTGTTCACTAGCATAAAATGCCACAAGTTATTCCATTGCTAACCACAAAAGTTCATGTAAACTTGATTTAGTGAAATATTTCATTTGGAAGTATGTCATTACATGTTTACAGTTAGACAGTGAAAGTCACAACTTCAACGTTATTTCAAGTTTGATCCAGAATATGTGCAGTGGCTTACCAGGGCATTTTGGTATGGTTACTCTATTTTTGTATTTGTTTTATGAATACTACTAGTATTACAAAAGACTTATGAAGCATTTAAAAAGCATTCACAGTTGACGAATCTACCAAATAGAACTGTCTTTATATATTTTATTCCATGACTGTCGGTCAGTTTTCGCTCTCTCTGCCTTCTATCAACACACCTGTCTCTGCTTGGCAGACAGTGACTTCTTCATTTTTCTCTGCTTGATGACCTGCTGCTCGAGGGGCTTCAGTCGCATTTCCAGCCATTGTGCGTTCTGCACGAGCCACTCTTCATATGCTGCCATTAGCTGGCGCTCGGCCTCAGTAAGAGGTTCGCTCAAAGTGCCTGTGACAGACATCAGTGTGGTGTTTTTATTGTTGATATTTTTCAATCCACATTTATATTACGATACTTATTCTCAACTGTTTCTTAAACAAAATATCTCTCTGACACATGTAATGTTTCATGTTTATTCCAACTGTAAAAATTAATTTAACTGATACTTGTTCTGCCGAATAAAGTATTAATTTGTTCACACAGACCTAGTTGTAAAACATTACCAGTAACACAATATATTTTTTCACTGGTTTAAGCATATGCCTTCATTAATTTATTGTCCGATAATAATAATAATTGATTCACCCACGTACAAAGTGTATCAGCAGAGAAAAAACGGATGGTGTGTCATTAGAATAATTCATTAGTGACCTGACATATACAAACTTACAGTAAGTAATAAGACAACATTACCGTGTTTGCTAAAATAAATCAAAAAGTAGTATCAACATTACATAACACAGTAAGAGGATAGAGAAATTACGCAGAAACAAAAATAAATGACTCTTTATGATACAGAAAGAAGTTTTCTTAGCAAATGTTTTTAAATAATGCATTTCACCCGGTATTTTAACACAAGTGGACACAAGTCAAGTACCTCTGGGTGGCATCTGTGGCTTCACTGGCTGCACCATCTGCTGCGTGGGCGAAGGAACTGCGCCACCAACAACCCCGGGTTGCATGTGCACGCCACTAGGGGGCGTGGTGGTGGTGAACGGCGAAGGAGTTCGCGGACTCAGCTGTGGGGAGAACATCGGGGAGGCGGTGTTTGGCATGCTCAGTGGAGACACAATGTCTTGACCACCCCCTTGCTGGGGCCACCCCGTCTCCATGGGGTGCTGCATTCTGGAACGACATGCACGATATTACTCCCACCTACCTCTTCAGCTGGCGTTTCATAAAATCTTCCATGGACTGGCTTCAATTGTGTTATTTGTCAAATCCATGTGCAACCATACTATTTTTTATTAAATCAACAATAAAAAAATTTGGATAGGATTGGTCCCATAAAAAAAACCCAAAAAAAATGGAGGCACTGAACATGTTATTCCAGTGCAGTGAATGGAAAGCCGATTTTTACAAAATTACACCTATGAAAAAATATTAATTTCCAATTTTGTTGTGATAATCCAACTGGACCCTTTACCCACCCATAACCAATTTTATTTTGCATTATTGGAATTTTTTATATTTACACAGCCCTCAAACTTTATAAATAAATAAATAGCTTACCTCTCCAAATAATTTTTATTACCATGACGAAGAAGTATTTTACTGCTTCGTTGTGATTTATATGCACAAAAGAATCATTTATTTTTATCCAATCAATGAAATATTTGTTGCTGATTTTGCGTAGCATAACATTGGACTCAACAAGTGCATGCATCAGTGCATGTACCAGGCCCTTAGCCAGGGACCCGTCTTGAAGACGGGCAAATGTCTTAGAGGTAAAATAATAATTTCTTTTTACAAGATGGGATTTTTTTCATAAAAAATTGTTTTAATTGTAATAGTGACTCTTAGAGCAAGTGGTCGTGATTCGACGAATGTTGTCAGCTGCAGAATAATGAATACCGCCGATCTGTACGACTACATTTTTAACCTTGACATCGTTGGAAAATAATGATATTGCAGTTGATCTCTATTTATTGTAATCATGTACGTCATTGGTTGGGAAACGTGTTTCTGTGACCTTGCTTAGTGCCTATCCATTGGTGCTCTCATTTGAAGAAACAATCCCGTAACCCGGATGTCGTGGGGCAAGTTCAAAATGGCACCTGCCAAGCGAGTGAAAAGAAGCGATATGTCAACGTCGACAATCGATGCCTTTTTTGTAAACGTGAATAAAAGCAGCGTTCCTGCGATTGTCCCTGAACAGTCCGAGTCAGCATCCTATGTTACGTTAGTGGAGATCCATGTTCATGCGCTGCTACTAACTGAGATGCTACTGTATTGTCGCCCACCGCTGGCACTCTGCAGTGGCCAAGCACGATCGCGGTAGACTTTGAAATCGAGTCTGATTCAGGCTCCGATTCACATACATACTCGGCGTGTAGGCCCTACTATTGGTAGCAGTTTCCCGTTTCCTCAACTCAAACGGCAGGCAAACCATGAACGATTAGGCTGTGCTCAGTCTAGCAAATTCATAGTTTTTTTGTCTAAATAGGCAATACTGAATCTGGATTATTGCTGTTTTATCAAAGAAGTAATGTTTCAACGTATTACTTTCAAAACCAATTGTACTGAATCTTCATGTGTTGGCTCTTCTTCTATTAGTATTACTGTGCAGGTGATAACACCAACCTCGCTGCACAGCTAGTAAGACTCGATTGGGCCAATAATGGTTAAACTGGACTTGGCCTGCCATTGAAAAACCTAATTCGGCCATTAATGGTTGTCACTTAACATATGCTCAACTTGCACTGGCTTACCAGTGCAAAAACCAAATGGACCAATAATGGCTGTCATTATATCAACCAGCACTGGCTTGCCATTGAAAAAAAAACCAATTGGGCCAATAATGGCTGTCGTAGACACGCACGACTTCCACTGAAGCCGTTCGCCCGTTCAAGCTTTAAACGCGTTTAAGTTTAAGGTTATTTAGAATGTTCAAGACTGGCAAAATTGTATTTCTAGCTAAGGGACTGGCAAGCACGCATGCGTGTGCATGCATAAATCACCTGTTTCAAAGCTGTTTTAAAGCGCTGCCATTCTGAAAGTAAATTCTAAACCACCAACCTCGGTTGCATTTGTCGGATGGTGGGTACCGGTGGTCGCAATGACGGTGGCTGTCCAGGAAATGGCGCAGCCCTGGGTGGTGCCATGCTGCCAGCGTCATCAAGAACATCCACCTGCAACTTATCAAGATCGGCATCCGTGAGGATGACCGAGCTGCCATCTGGTGGTGCAGCTGCTTGCAATTTCTGCATCTTTGCCTGTTGTTCGGCCTGTCGCCTCTGTTCCTCTTTCTCCTGTTATTAAAAAACGACAAAAAGACATTTTAACTATCAAGCACCTTCGGCACATGGTTGACAGGCTTTTGTGTTGAACGTTTTGTTCTGAATTATTTGTCCCAGAAGAAAGTTTCTCCCAGAAGCTGGGTGGACAGAACTCATCCTTCAAGAAAACCCAGTTCTACAAAACTGCTTAACTTTCACTAGTCTTATGCAATATAAACTCTTTTCTACTTTATTCTTGTTCGCTATCGGCTAACAAGTTTTATTTAATCGACCCTCAGCTGGTGAGACTGTACAGCTTTGCCTTCCCACTTGTCCATAAAATTTGCCTGGTGCCATCAGATGAATTTTCGTTAATTATATATGTTAATTTCTTTTTCCAAATTTGTTTTGTAAATAAAACAATAAAATTTTTTTTGCTGCCCGTTTTCAAATATATATGTAAATTTTTGCTTTATGTTATTTTGCTTTATTTCACAGAGACATGTAACCCTGCTTGCATACAGTCCGAAACCATGCCCCACAACACAGTATCTGCACACTAATTTCTGTCTGGGGAATTATAAATTTGTTCTGACCTGGACAGATTAACTCTGAAACATGTAAAATCAAACTTTTCTGCAAACTCGAATATAAACCACTGTGATTTTTACATTTTACCATTACTGTCAACATGTGCACAGATCAAATATGAAATCTTATTTGTTGGTCACAGCAACCGTTTTCGTCTATGAAAACCCTTCGGTGTTCCCCAAAGTCTCCCCAGATTCCCTACCTGCTCAAGAAGGTCTTCCAACAACAGTGGTTGCTCCTCGAGTAGTGGTAGCCGGTCCTTCTGCTGTGATGCCGTTGACGCCAGCTGCTGCTGTGACGGTGGTGGTGGTGGTTGCACCACCGGTGCTTGTAATGTTCCTGCTGGCGGCATGCGGTTTGGTACCATGTGCCTTAGCATCATGCCACCACTTGTCATCAGCATCTGTGGAACACCGGCACCATGCTGCATGCCCTGCTGAGGCGGCATGCCATGTGGCTGTTGTGTCGCCGGCAGTGCCATGCCTTGGCTGAATGCCGGCCGCTGCTGTCTGACGTACAATGCCCACTGCTGCTGCGCCGATATCGGCGGCATCCCATGCTGCATCTGCGCTTGACTGCCAGGCAGCATATTCATACCAGGCTGCTGTTGTTGCTGCATATTCAACGGCTGGCTACTAGCTGGCATTACAATACCAGCCTGTTGGCTCCCTGGTGCCATGTTCATGACAAGCTGCTGACTTCCGGGTGGCATAACCACACCAGGCGGCCGTTCCATCTGCTGCTGCTGCTGTTGCTGCTGTTGCTGCTGCTGCTGAGTGAACACAGCCCCAGATGGCATGTTAGGTGGCATACTGCCAGGCGGCATACTGCCAGGCGGCATACCTTGCATAACTTCGTGCGGCGGCATTTGCATCCTCGTTCCTGGCCTTGCAGGCATAGTCTGTCCAGGTGCCCGTGGCATCTGGCTGAGGCAGACAAGCTGAGAAAGAAGTGCACTATCCAATGCCTTTTTCTGCCCGCCGTACATGTCGGGACGTTGCTGTGTTCCCATCTGTAGCCTGTTCAGGATGCGGGCCCAGTTTTCCGGTGGAAGAAACGACTTCCTCGGCGGTGCACCCTGTAGCGGAATGCGGACCATACCGGGGTGCATGCGAGGGTGACCTGCCTGCCCGGGCGTAAACGGCAGCACGTTGCCACCACTGTACATCTGCGGTGGCATTCCAATTGTCATGGATGCCGGTACCGATTGACCGGCATGCGGCAGATCGGGATGCATGCCAACAGGACCTGGTTGTGGTGTGCTGGGTTGCGACAAGCTGAGTGGTGTGTGTGCGCCTCGTGGCGACATTTGTGGGGTACCGCCGTGTGACTGCGGGGAGTGAATACTGAGGGGGGACGGTACTGCCCCCTGCTGGCAGGGCGACGCTACCGCATGTTGTTGTGGCGGCACAGACCGTGGTGATGCCAGCGGTGACGGCATTGAGCGTGTCCCAGGGGACTGCACTGATCGCGGTGACATGTTCGGGTGGTTAGCTGCGGGTCCAGTCTGGACGAAGCCCTGTGGATGGCGGGGTATCGCAGTCCCAGTGGGTGACTTCCCCGGATAGGGTGGCGGCTGGAGGATGCGGGGAGACGACTGTTGTGATAGTGGAGAATGCGACACGGAGGGTGCAGCTACTGGGGTGCGTGGCTGTGATCCCGGGGTTGATGGCTGTGGCACTGTGTCACCGTCAGCGACACATTCCTGTGTTGGTTGTGTCGGTACTGCATTGCATACTGTCACTGACGTAGTGCCAGCACCATCTTCACTAGTCTTCACTTCATCCTCCTCATCTCCAGCACCATCCACCTGCAGTGGGAGCAGGGTCATGCAGTTCCCAGCATGCACTAGCATTCCACGACTATCATCGCTTAAATTTTCAGCATCGTTTCTGCATGCTGGACCACTGACTTTCAGCAACATTTCACACGCTTCCCTTTCGTCCTTCCCACAATAGTTCACACTGTCTACTATGACAGTGAGTGGCGATACCTCGCAGATCGTATGGGCACTACCACACTCCATACTTTCCAGCAGATGGAACTTTGAGGTGGATAAATCCCGTAATTCGTCATCACTGTCAAAATCACTTGAGTTATCTGCACATCCATCGACCTGCATCGCAAGACTAGATTTCTTCACATCGTCCGTGACTGGCGATGTTGAGGTGTTATCTCTATTCCCAGAATCTTTTGCCGGGCTACCCCTAGCGGCAGGTGAGCGTTTCTTTGCAGTTTCCCCCTTGGTGGACCCACTGTTATCATCTTCATCGTCAGGCATCTCGACGCGGCGCTGGCTGAATTCAAGGAACTTTGCCTGGAAGTCTTTCCCTACAACTGATGTCTTCGTCGACTCTGTTGATGGCTTGTTGCTCTGTATTGTCGTGGCTATGGGAGTGCCACTTGCTGACCGTGACCTCCTCGGTGACCTCTTGATAAGGTGTGGCACAGGTTTTGCAGTCGCAGCTACTGACTGTGACGGGGAACTAGAAGCACTGGTAGTTGGAGATGCTGATAAGGATGTTGATGTTGTTGCTGCAGTGGTGCCACCTGCTGGTGGTGTTGTCACAGTGTCATCCCCTGCTGGTGGCGTTGTCACAGTAGCAACTCCAGCTGGTGACTTTGCCACAGGGGCGGTGACACCAGAAGTAGCGATAGGAGTCGACTCAACAGATCTTGCCATTGTTGATGCTGCTGCTGCAACTGCAGTTGTTATACTGGAACCCCGTGGCGATTTAGGCTTCGGCTTATTCACTTTCTTTTTCTGCTGTGTGCTGCCCCCTAGTGTCTGCACACCGAGATGTTCGTCGAACATGTTCTTGTCGTGTGGTTCTGTGAGAGTCTCGTCAAGCTCTGGGTCGGCATATTCCAAAAGATTGAACGAATCGTCCACACCTGAAAATTCATGAATTCAATAAACGTCTGTTGAAAGACCCAGCTAGCAGTTCTTACAGTATTATAAGGATATAGTATTTTCTTTCCTGCATTCATACCACACATTGCAGTGATCAACTGAATATGTGGCATTATGTTTAATTAGTTTTTGTACACTAGTTATATAGGCTTGGGCAAGGATTTTCCACAGAAATTTGCCTTATTTCTGCATGCCCGCCAGACATTATTTTTGAATATATTGGAATAAAATTGACATTACAAAAAGCGTCATTATGTTGTCTGTTCATTTGTCAAGATTTCTCTGTGATAACTCCAAAAAATCCATTCAGAATAAAGTTTATTTTGAAGAAAAATTATGATTCCACTAATCTGTGCTAAACACTAATCTTAACTTATTTACCCGTAAATGCCTTGTGTTTAGCACCAATTGATTTGGCATGAAATTTCCAATAATATCAATGTAGATTTGATGTGAAGATGCCATTTGATTTGAGCCAGCACTGACTCTTCAAAGTTACAAAAGGACATGGCTTCCCCCTCCAAGTTTCGACACTTCGCAGTTTGCCACATAGGCCACATGGAGCATTACGAAAAATTTTACTTTTGTATTCTAAGCATATCTGAGATATGTCTGCACATTCGCAACATATTTTATTTTATTTATAATTTGTAGTGAATAATTTGAGTATTAGTAGCACTAGTTTGTAGCGCTAAAATTGGACCTCCCCATTGCGGAAAAACAGGCTGATCCATGTCACCATCCCGTTGGATGCTTGGACTAGTCAATCATTATTTTGAGGGGTGGTGCGGTACCTGTACTGGCGTTGTCAGTCCATGTGAAGCTTTGTCTATGTTTGTTAACGGGAGACTCGGGTCGGATTTTACGGATTTTTGACAATAAAATGAATTTCAAGTTGTTGCTATTTCCGTGTATAAATATTATTTAACTTGCCATTCATGTAAGTTGCACTGTCGAAATAAACACGTTTCTGTCATAAAACGTGTCTTTTGTATGATGCCTATCATTGCTAAGTCTTTGTTTATGTCAAATGAACCGAGACTAATGGGACATTAGGTGATTTTCCGCGAGCCATTGCATGCCGGAAAACGCTGTCATTCCAACATGGCGCATATCACGGGAAAGCCCCATTTTCGCTCTGTATGATGGTACAAACAGTTTTAAAATGTGCCCGGAGGTATCCGAGTAATTCCGACTATAAATGACCGCCTCTGAACCATCTCGGTGACAAAGGAATGGGGAATGCCAGCCACGACGATTCGCCGGACTTCACCACGTGATGTCGGATTCCCTCAAATCAAGCGCTCTAATTGGTTGTAATACTAATTTCCATCCTCTGACGTCAGGTTGAAATACCAGCTACGTTCGATTCGATCGACTTTTTTTATCCCATGAGTTTCGTTCATTTATATCGCTTTGTAAAACGACATTATGCCGTTTGGTCGAAAGCGAGTGGGCGGTTACGGTACTGGGAGGCAGCGAAAGTTTGCATCGTTCCAGTTAGCGCGCGATGCAAAGGCATCGATGGTTGAATACGCCAATGAACCTGCGGCGACAACTTCGTCTTCTTCTTCAACTATCACCGTCCGTGGTGCCAACGAGAACGGCACGCAGTGTAAGTTTAATTCTGATATTTCATATGTTCACTTGTGTTTTATCCAAACATCGCCTTTGTGGCATAACTATTACTGTATAAACGATTTGACGCTGATCTAGTTCATGCTGTTGATGTTCGTGGTTGTGTTGACATTCACGCCCAGGGGCCATCCAGGCACATCAGAAGCAGAGTTGTAACTATGGTTTATTATATTACTACAATTTGCCCTGGTAATTATCGTATACCTATAGCCTATATACACACGCGCGCGGGTGTGTGTGTATAATATGGCAATGCCAATAAAATAAATTGCATTCAATGCCATACCCTTGCATACGTAGTAGGGGGGGGGCTTTTGTTGTTGAATATGTCTTGGGTACTTTTTGTTCATGAAATACATTTATATTGTGTATTTTTTCCAGGCATCAAGGCGGTCATCAACAGTACCAGCTGATCTGTCTCGGAGACTGTCTGTCACTGAACGGAAGTTTGGTTATGCAGATCTTCTGGAGGAGATAGGTGTCCCGCGATTCCTGGCTGAGGATGAGACAGATGCTGATGGAGATCTTTCAACAGTACTTGTACGCTGTGCCGTGTTGCCATCACTTGTTGCGAGCCTGCTATGCACGTTGTGCAGGAAGCATACACTCTCCACCCCAGCTGTCGACCGCACCGCACCCTCGGCATGGTGTGTGGCCTCGAGACTTTCTGCACCAGTTGCGACAAGGTCATCAATGCAACTCTGTCATCAGACTGTATCGATGGGACTCAGGCGACGAATGTCCCATTTGTCGTGGTGAGATCAGCTGTGTCGGCAACGATGGACATGGGTGTCGGGTACTCGGGACTTGTGTGAAATTTATTTTACAATGCCAATGACTCTTAACTTTGCCTTTTGATAGATTATACATTCATTAATATGTATGCAAAGTTTCAATCATCTAGGTTGCTTCTCAGATGTTGAAATGTATGTGCCAATGTACATAAACTTTGAATATGATTTTCTCAAAAACATGTTTTCCCTCACACCTACTGCCTCCCGTGTCACTTATCTCTGCTATTGTTTGACAGAATTACTTGAAACTTTCTACAGTGTTTCTTGATAGTATGCTCTTGAAAACTATGTAGTAACTTTTTAGAAAACGTTATTTCTATTTTATATAATGAACCATCAATGTAAAATTTCATTATGAAAAAATACATTCAGATGTAAAAAAATCATGAAAACAAAAGTTTTTTGAAAACTTGGAAAGTCAACTGACTGTTTTCATTGGGGTTATGTGGAGTAACTACACACCAAATTTGAGTCCTCTAAATCCAATGGTTACTGATATAAGTCACACGCAACATTCAATCCAAGATGGCGGCATACCGTGGGAAAACATGTATGAAACTTTCTGAAAAAAATTCACAGCATTACTCTTACCTGGACTTGCAATCTATGAAAGTTTCAGCTCTGTAGATTCAGTGATAACGAAATAAGAAAATAAAATGCGTTTAGACCCAAGCGACGCCTTAAATCATATTTTCTTGTTATCCCACCTTCTGTGATATAAGGCTTTGATGTGTATTGTAATGTGTTTTGTGTTATCAGAAACTATTAATTAAATGTACAGTAAATAACAGTGAAGTAGACAAGTGCCGCCACTATTTCTGACTGCCGAGAATCAGTTGCGATTTTGCAGACTTTCTACTTGCATCCACGTAACCAGAGTCAACCACCCCAGTACTAGTACGAAGTTGTCTGTTCATATGTAAACTATTTCTGTAATAACTCGAAAGCAGGCTTTCAACAAAACCTATGAATACATGATCAACTTGTGATGCGGACATACTGCCGGCTTTGCTATTACACGGGATTAAAGCGCCTCGCTGAGCCTTTGGTCAGACTGCAAATTCACTCGTAGACCACGCTTCATTTATACACATCGCGCTCAGTCACTTTTTGTGCTACCTACTCAGAAAAAAGTCTATATTAAAAAGAAATGATGATTCCACCAATCAGTGATCAATACTAATCTGAATGAAGGAAAATTCGCTATCAACTTTTGAATTTTTCCCATGAGTTGAATTCAGGGAAATAAAATTATGTCACAAAAATTCAAATAAAAACAAAACAAAATGGCATAGCTGAATTAAATTTGTTTTAATGTGCACATATAAAATTATTCTTCCATTTTTTTCACATTTTAATTTGTGGTATTTTTCAATTTCTTGTTTTTCTTGCCAAATTAAAAAAAATATTGCCAAAATAATAAATTTCCACATTTTAAAAATATATCTCTGGAAGTATCACTCATATTCCTCCTATATTTTGTGTAAATTTTTTGCCTGATCCTAAGCTATAAACAATCACTTCTGAGCAATTTGATTCTACTAAGCAGCTGATTCAATGCATTTTAACACAGCGGGAAAAGGGAATTTTTCTGTCCCAGCCAATATAAATGATTCTAAAACCAGCTGATTCTGTTATCTGAAATTGTGTTAAAGGGCCTTCCTAAATTTTTTTTTCTCATTTCAAATTAATCAAACACACTTAGTATCCATTGCAACATGCTAGTTCATTTGTGCAACTTTTATATGTAGTTTTTGTGAAATCATCAGACAAATTATTAAATTACTTAATGTTAGATCAAACATACAGTGAAGTGAAAATGGCAATGCTGAAAACTCACGAATTTCACCTTTGGTGAAATTTCGTAACTTTGTCATGTGATTAGTGAAAGGATGGAAGTCACGCCATTCTTTTGATGATTTGGAAAAAAAAGGTTTTTTTATTGACTGCGGATGTTACATAAACTACTCAAATGCAACATATTTGGACATCAACAAACCGATAGGCTAAATCAGTTGAAGATGGAGATTTAAGTGTGAAGTCCAGTGTAGTGCTAAAGTCTTTCCATGGCTACTGCATTTTCCCATAACACAGACGCCTCGAGCCAGCCATGAATCAGGAGAATGAATTAACAACTACTATTGGAGTGGACTAAACCAGAAGGAATGAAAGTAACTTCACTTGACCATTCCTGGGATGATGACCAGTACTCTTGTGCTGGAACTGGATACCTCAGTCCAACACTTCAACAACAGGTTGATTTCTTATGGGATTACCCAGAGGTTCTCTCTATTCTGAGCTAACCAAACTTGTTAAATCTTGCTAAAACAAAAAAAATTACTTACCAAGTAGTTCATCTAGGTGGTCATCGCTCTTCTCAACGTCTGACTTGACCGGCTGGTGCAGAGCGCCCTGTGGTCCTGGCCTGGGTCGACTGTTGGCACTGGGGTGATGCGTCATGTCTCCCAGCTGCGACGCGACTGCCATCATAGACTGCGTTGTGTTCGGTACCGCTGGCGGCATCTCCATTGGTGAGCCAGTGGTGGTACCGGGCGACTGTGCTGCCATGTACTCCTGTGTCGCCATCCTCTGCATGGCATACTGAGGATGCATCTGGCGCGGATCTCCCATCATCTGCATGCCAGGCATGGTGGCATCAGGCGGCATGCGGAATGGCATCATACCAGGTCGCATCGGCACCCCCTGTTGTGGTAGTGAATGTTGCATCGGAGGTCCGCCGGGATGAAACACGTGACTGTCGAACCGGCCAACGGGACTGCTGCCACCAGAGGGCGGTGTCGATGGCATACGCATCCGTTGCTTCTCCGACATCATCGGTGGTGGCGTCCCCTGGAGGCTGCCTGTGGCGCCACCTGCCTGGCGTAGGCGCTCTTGGAACATCTGCAGGTATGGAATGCGGTGTCGCTCAGCAGGCGAGAGCTCCTGCAGGCAGGCAGGGAAGGCATGCAAGCTAACGGTGGTTGCGTGCTCGCTACAAAGTTAGTGCTACAACACGTCGGTGTCACGCCAGTGTCCACTCACACACACCACACAGGTCAAGCTAAGGGTTCGGTTTACCTGGCAATTATAACCATAATTTCTTATATAAGAAACATTTTCTTACATAAATAAGAAAACATTTTGGTAGACTTTTGTTGAATTGAGAAAATATTTTCTTAAAACAAGAAACATTTTCTTGGGAAAACTTTCTTAAATCAAGAAAAACATTTCTTATGTGGTTCCCTGATAAAAGTTTCATGTTCTAAGTTTTTTTTCTTAAAACTAGAAAATTATTTTTAGCAGTGCAATTTACAGTGACAGTTTGTGTTTCTGTTAACATTTATACAAGAACCATTGTTTACTGATGTACGTTTGTCTATATTTATGTACATATGTATGTATAAATACTCAGATATAGGTATGCATATTTTATATACATACATGCATGAAGATATACATACATATGCCATGGCTGTTTCGTACTGAAGAATGTTAAGTTAATAGAACATAAATTTTAACAAGATTCAATCAGCAAGGTGTTCTTCACAAATATTTTTATATGAGTGAGTAGGCCAACTATTTTTTTTTAAGTATTTGACAAATGTGTGACAATACAAACAAGTGTGGACATTGGCAGTAACATCCATTATTGGCACACATTGTTAGTACACATGCTGTCATTGCTGTCAAGCCTGCCGCATGCTTCAGTGCTTCAGCTAACATATGGTATCATCTCGGTGTTCACCATAACAGTGTATACTAACTTTATAAGCCAAGTTTCTAAGCACGAGACATAATAATGACAATTAGAAATGTGATTCTGAACCAACACGTAGGCCAGCATGTCTTACCCAGAACTGAGATGTAGGGCGAAACAGTTCCTATTTACAATTCCTGGGTTTGGATAATTACTCTGCAAAATCATTCTACGATATTGTGCTGGGTTTATTTAAGAGTGTCCTCTATAGTTAGTGAGTCCATTGCAGATTTGTTCAATTTCCCTGCATGGGATCTTTTACTTTCCCTGGCATAGACACCAGATAGAAGGGACCAACAGCTTTTACTGTCTCTTCTGAAAGACACAGGGAAAGTGGGGTGAACAAAATTGCCCAAGCTTCAGAAAGGCGGAGGTAGAACTGGACCATTAGACCACCGCTCCATACACACCACCGCTCCACATCGATAACTTTGATGCCCTATTGCGTAAGAATATGTACGGTTTGATTTGATAAAATGTATGATCAATCGTATTTGTAATGGACCCGTGGTGTAGATGGGCACGAACACTTTATTGTGTACAATGGTGAACTTTTTTTATTTTTTATATATTTGAACTTATTTGTCTTAACTTATTTATATGTTTAACACAATTATATTTTTAATGCATATTTCTATGTATATGAATTTTTACCTGAAATTATTTGCATTTATAGTAGGATGAAAGACAAAACTGGTAATTATGGTGAAGATGCAGACTAATGAGAAATGGAACTGATTTTGATGGCTACAATAAGAATGAACGATGCTGATGCAGTCTGACTAACTGAGCTGGTGAGGAATGTGAAATTACTGATGATATCATCAATTTTGATAATAACACTAACACCTGTTCCTAACACCTGTTCATACCTGTGCAACAAAAGCCAATTTCTTGGTAGTGACCACAATTAATTATTTGTATAATCTGTCACTGGCTTAGGCAGGCAGCATACTAACAATACATTTTCTCAGTAAATACACTATTTACGGCTCATCCATGCATTGTATGAGATCAGAGTTATTGGAGCCATCCGTGAGTGTTAGAGCCACTGACATTCTTGTATGTTCAGTGGTGCAGTGCATGTTAGTATGTAGGTGATACATGCAGGTGCAGGTGCTCGACCACTATCACACCAGTGACACAAACCAACATAACTGACACACAGGTGTGTAGCATGTAGCGTGCACTCAGTCCAAGTGAAGCAATGAACACAACTTTTATGCAGACCATGACACATTATTTCATGTCATAATTTAAGTTCAAATATAGATATAGAAATTAGAAGAGCTGAAAGAAAGTCTAGACAAGGGCACACGTTGAGCTGAGTCTAGGCAAATTAGCATTACATTCAGAATAATGGTATTACTAATAGAACTTCCATAGTGTCTAAATCCAGAACATCGTGAACATTGACGAGCGGAAGTCATCATCAGAGCAAGGGGCTGATGGGAAGGAGATTTTGGAGGAAGGTAGCTAAACTTTCAGATGATTTTAAAGTGGTGGCGAGTTCAGATTTTTGCCTAGCTACAGCCAAAGAGAACTTGCCCTGACTGAGCTTAGTTCTAGGAACAAAACAAACAGCTGATGAGAGATGGTCTGAGCTGCCTGCATATATCTGAATGATGCAGGAGACTAGCCAAATAGTGCTGCTCATGAATTGAAAGAGCGGACAGTTAAATATTTTAAATTTAGTAACATGCAATCGCCATCACCAAGTAACTGTCGTTGTTTCAGCCAGGAACTGAACGAGTAGCAAAGACAATGCAAACTGACCTGTTGGTTCAGCTTCATGAACTGTCCTGGCATCTGCTGCAGTTGGGGGTACTGCCCCATTGGGTATATACCCCGTGGACTGCCTGCATTTCCCGGGGCCATCATCCGGGGAAAACCAGGATCTGCTGCGCCTGGTGACCTTGCGCCCTGCTGTCCGGGGTGGAGTCCAGGCTGCATAGGCATCATCGGCTGACCCACACCATGGAACCCATTAGGATCTGTCAAAGACAATGCAGTTCCCGAATGATCAGTCAGGTTTAAATCATGAACTTTACATGCTTTTTGGGTCAAATGAAACCAGTCACAAATATATATAAGCATATTTGTGCGATTGAAAATGGTTTTGATTTAATTTGAAAGTGTTGTTTTTTTTATTTATTACTGGGGATATCTCAGTGCAACTGTGCTACTCCAGTTCTTAAAATGTATTAAAGTTTTTAAATATTTATGGCTTTATAATTAAATAGATAGACTGCTTTGATTTTCTTCTCCAATTCCTCCTCACTCAAAAGTAACCTTAATACACAATATTTCCAAACAAGACACATTTTTTAACATATCAATACTGATGTCAAAGTTCTCTAGTGTACATCAATATTTATTGTAACCTGCCAATTGCAAAAATTACCACTTACCTGGTCTGATCTGTCCTGGTTGTGGTTGTCTGAAGCCCACCAGTGCAGGAGCTCCTGGGATGGGACCCCTTGGGGGTCTTTGGTGGGTAAGGGGGGCAGTTCCTGGGTAGCTGGGTGGAGGGCGTGGTTCGCCATCAGGGGAAAACGCTGGGAAGCCAGGACCTGTGACAGAAAGAGTTAGTGTCATGACAGTATTCTAAAAAAAAATCAATTACTATGTACCGTAATCGACCTATTAAGCATACATGCCCTAATAGGCTTACACTCCCTTTTTTCATAATCAAGATCCTTAATTATTGTAATTTGACTAGTGTGGAACAACCAAGTAATGTCGCCATCTGGTGTTCAACAGTTGGTATCACTTTACATTTGTTCTACGCTAATCACCGAGTGACACCACTTGTGCTAAATAGTTACCTTATTGTCTAGAGAAACACATTTGGTGTACGCTTATAATAGAAAATTTTTTACATGGTCTAATTTTTTTCAAGCATACTGTACGCTTATTAGGTAAAATTCAGTAATTATAATTAAAGGTACATATTCTGATCATTTTCATTGTACACTCCAATTCTATCTTGATGTGTTTTAATGAACCATAATTTTTAAATATAATTTGACAATTATTTGTTTATGAATATCGACTTTGCCGTTCTGCAGTTGCAATCTAATAGGTGGACCCAAGTGGACGGGTGGACCATGTTACATCTCGAAGTAGCAGTGTAGCAACAATCATAAAAAAACAAAGGAAGTATATTTCCATAGTGTAGGTAGGCACAACTGTGAGTAATAAATAACTAAAATAAGAACGACACAGTTCCCCTGGTTTGTCTATTAGGCTGTCTCAGTTCAATATGCAATATGTAATGGGGCCCGTATTCTCGAAAGACTTACGTATTTCTAACTCAAGTTTTCCATGAATATGGTGGCAAATTTAATATCATAATGCAAGCCTACCAGTCTTCGCTGAGATTCAACATGGATTATGTAATACTTCAGTAGGCCTACTCAGTATTTAGCACATTTTTACGCAGATATTCTGTGAGCAGGGTTGAAAAAAATCATGATTTTTATTTAAAAATCAGATTTTAAAAATTTTAATTGGATTTATTTGATTTTTTTTATTTATTAGATTTAAAAAAAATCTGGTATATAGATATTTATATAGATGTTTAAATTTGTAAACTCTTTCAAACATGTTCTATTCGAATCAATTTGGGTTCTTGTCTTAACAGAGGATACAATTTTTGCTTATATAAAGACATTAGACAATGTCCACAAGGCCTCACCTCCTGTAGTTGCATAATTTGTCTTGGAAAGGAAAGCATGCTGTGTGTCTGTGGCTGTAGCAGTGGTAATTATTGTTTGCCTATAGGATGGATTAGCACCTGTCCAGGGCTCTGTGTACTCTAAGGGTATCTAACCAGAATACAAACTGGTACAGTATTAAACAAATGAGTCAACATACTGAATTGTTAACAACTAGCACAAGCTATAAGTGGACTTTAACTCAGGGCTTCTGTGTTGAAAAGATACTTCCTGTGGAAGACAAGTTTGTGTGGCTTCATTGCATTCAAAAAGGGAATAGCTCAAACATACACAATGCCATAAAATATTTGACTATCAGGCTATCTGGTGTCAATTCAGCTACACAAGTGTGCGTACTTTGCGTTTTGTATTAAAAAACATACAAAACTTTGTTGATCTCGATGCTTGTAAACAATTATTTGTGTTAAATTCATATAAATCAGTGATTAAAAAACCAGAAGTCCAAAAAAAATCATAAATAAATGATTTTTAAATTTTTTGTGTGATTTAAATCAATGATTTAAATCAAGTGATTTAAATCAAACAACCCTGTCTGTGAGTGAACCTCCGGGACAGTATTGCCGCTATATTTATGAAAAACTTGAGTTACGAATTCGTAATTTTTTTAGAATATGGGCCCAGACACCCACCACTGGAAGCAGCCCCACCTGTTGGCCACTGCTGCGGAGCCTGTTGTTCATGCAGGATCCTCTCCTGTTCCTCAATCTGTTTCTTCTTTGTCTGCCTCTGCTTCGTCTGCTTCGCAAGCAGCTCACGCAGCTGATGTCGCTGACTCTCCGTCTTTGCTCCGTCCATAACCGCAGCAGAGACCTCTGTCTGCGACTGTAGACACCAACAACGCTATTTAATTCTGAATACTTGCAGCTGCTAACGAGACATCAATACCTGTTATTATGACAGGTATCCAAAAATGTACCAAATTTAATTTAATCTACACATTTGTTTGTGCCGTTATACATCACGGACAACTTCGTAAACTCATCAGCAACTATGGACGTTAATATGTCGTTCCACAAATCAGACTATGACAATTAATACATAAAAAGTACAACTCCAAAGAAAAGATACAAGTTATGTAAACAAACAAATGCACGCACGCACGCACGCACGAACTCATGCACGCACGCACTCATGTATACATACGGTGCTTGAAACCTGGGAACATGTGCAAACAGGAGTAGAATAAAAGAAAAATGACACAGCAAAAAACTTGTTGAGGTACAAAAGCATTAGAACCAGCGAACAAGAGAGTAGCATGCAAAAACAGCACATGTTGGTGACTGGGACATTGTTTTATACCCTCTACAAAGTTTGGCCTGAAAACCTTTAAAAGTTAGGGGCCATTTCAAAAAACATATTTTTTTAATACCAAACAAAACCAGTGTCATTTAACCTCATACTTCTTTGTAATGTGTATAAAACTGGATCAGATGAACTGTGGATACCAATGACAATATCCTCGTCCTTCAGGCCGTGACTGTCACATACCATTCATATTCAGCCATCACAACACTAAACTGTCTGCATGCGCACCAAGTCAGCATCCTTATAAACTGTCACTGGAAAATAAACGTTTGTGGAAAAATACATCGAACACTCCATAACCCCCCCGTCATGTACAAGTGACAATGCTTAATTCTCACCTAAACGCATGTTTATTTATTGGTTTTGTTCTACCATTTCAGCTATGTGGTACAACGCCAATTCAAACTAATTAACTAATTATGAAAATGCTTCATAGGAATTTTTCCACGAAGCCAGTTTTATACAGAGCAGAAAATACTTTCATCATTGTCAAAAGAATTGTCATAATAGTTTGAGTTTGAAACTGAAGGAAATTCATGAACTGTTTCTGCTGAACAGCCAGAAAATAGAGACGACAGAACTATACAGCTTGAATAAGTCCTACTAAAATAAAAGAACAAGGTTTTTTTGGCAAAATCTCCAAGATGTTTTCCAGGATGTTTGTAAACAATGGAATAAAGGGGTTTCTTCTTTCTACTGGAAGTGCAACAGAAGTAATGTCATGGTCGAGATTATTTAAACTTTTAAGATAACCACCATTAAGGTGATCAAATAATGTCATGTTGTTTAATCATTTAAAAATATTGTGAAATTTGATACAAAATAGGGGGTAA
Organism: Lamellibrachia satsuma; assembly: GCA_033239005.1. Classification (NCBI taxonomy): domain Eukaryota; kingdom Metazoa; phylum Annelida; class Polychaeta; order Sabellida; family Siboglinidae; genus Lamellibrachia; species Lamellibrachia satsuma. The sequence continues at coordinate 1,218,130 of BSQZ01000040.1, forward strand.
ACAAGGCAAAATAAATAATTGCCCAAGTGTGACAGGGTGTCACATGGCATTTTCTCAGTGTAAACCCAAGTCTTGCTAAATCAACAGAAACAAATTATAGACGACATAACCCGGTCCAGCCTAAAACTCAAGACTTGGCTGTCTGACTAGTAAATAATTCCATGAATGATGACTTTTCTCCTGAACAACCGTGAAGCTTTGTGCGTTTTGAGATAAATCATGTTTTTCGTTGCATGTTGTTAAGCGATAGATGGGAAACTCGTTATTTCACCAGTTAATAGTATGGTATATAACATGATTTCCCACAAAGCAGTTTTTCTCCACCACTACCAACTTGAAGGCAGCATAAAATCATTCAATTTATGCGATTCTGGCACAGAAATCTTTTTGCCGATAAACACTTAATTAGTATCATAACAAATAATTAGTTCCTCTTAAAGTTCAGGGTGAGTTGGAACAGAAAAAGAACGCAACTCAGCTGCTTAAAACTCCATCCTCAACTGATGCAGCCTGTCGCAAATCTGGTTCACTGATGTTCAAATATGTAATGTGTAAATAGTTCATCCGCAGTCGAATTAATAAAAAATGCCTATTTATGTTCAAATCATCGAAAGAATCGACTTCAGTCGTTAGATCTGATAAGGGTCAAAATAGTGGATATCCGAAATGGTAAACACTGTCTGGGTCAATGCCAATTATGGATGTGACTTCCATCATCTCGTTAATCAGGACAAAGTTACGAAATTTCACCCGTGAGTTGTCAGCATTTCCATTTTTACTCGAATTTATGTTTGACCAAATATTAAGTAATTTCATTGTCTCTCTGATAATTTCACAAAAACTACACACAAAAGTTACACAAACGAGCTAGCATGTTGCAGTGGACACTAGGTACATTTGATTTTTTGCAAAATGAATTTGAAATAAGACCAGCTAAGAAACTGAATTGAGGAAGGACGTTTAACGAAGAATAAACAGTGGGTTAATCATAACGGGTTAAGTTCAACGCCCCACACCAAAACCCCATGACATGCCACATGCACTTACCATGGGTGCTGAGAAAAATGGAGACCACATCATTGCTTGGGCGGGTGTCACCCCTTGGGCAGGGGTCGGCCCCGCCCCAGGGGTCAACACCCCATGGTAGCCCGGTGCCCGGAGGTACATAGGATGCTGCTATAGATTAAAGACAAGCAGAGATTGTGGCAGGCGACGGGTTACACGCACACAACAACATTGACGAGTCAGTGTAAGCGTACAACACCAATGCATATGTTAACCCCTTCCTTCCCAGCGACCACTCTTTTATTGTACTTCCTCTTCATCTCAGAAGACAAAGTGGAACAACACTGATTTTAAAAAAAAAATTTGAAGACTGTTAATTGAGCCAAAATAAAATTTAAAATGTTTACTTTAATAATAGATAAACGTATATCTGTCAAAAACAAAAACCACACTAAAAATGTGTTGTTCAAAAATATTTTGAAGAAAAACAACCACTTTCATTGGACAAGTCAAAATGAACTGCAGAAATGTGCAGAGTTTTGCAATTCCAAAAAAATCGAAGACACATGTCCATGGGAGGGATTGGGTTAATGTGCTGCCAAAACACTACACTACTACTGCTACTACATTAAACATGTTAGTACACAAATGGTTAAACGTTAATTGTCAGTGAACAACTATTAATGTTAAATCAAATTAATTGATGAAAACAGAGGCTATGTATGTCCTGATAACGAATGCGCTATATCAGCAATATCTGTCGGATGAATTATATGTCAATTTAAATATAGGAACACATCATTGTCTCCCCAGAAATCAAATAGGAAGATATATACATAAACGAACGAAAGACAATCGTCATCTCTGCGTGGTGTTTTAAATAAACTGAGGACATGCCGCTATACACAAAATGTAGCCTCTGTTTTGTCTGTTCTTGAGCTACACCTAGCGTAGACTAGGTCCAGCAAGGAAAACAAAACCAAAACACAAACCATACGTTAACATGTACTGTTAAGCGAAAATTATGAGAGTTAATCGTATTAATGCGATGGCATTAAATCTACAAATTGTTCGTTAATATCTACTTGTTGTTTGAGTAGAAAGCATGTGCTGGCACCACCCTGTTATGATCACAATCGCAACAGCGTTGTTTTGCTTCAATGCAACATATTTTGCTGAAACAAACTTCTTATTTGCGTTTCCATATATATATATATATATATATATATATATATATATTTCTATTGAATAGCCAAAATTCTCATTGATGAAAAATATGCCAAACTGTCTGCCCTTTTTGGCGACTCAAATGTCGTTTGATATGCATTTGTGATGGTTTATTGCTAAACGCACCAAAATACCAAAACCAAAAAAATTCTAAAAGATAACACGAAACAATCATCAACCTAATACGACTACCAAATAGCAGCACACATAACGAGAAGGTGACGACAACATACTGTGGTTGCTACTGCAACAAACCCTATGGCAATCCCACAACAACATGGCATTCCACTGTTATGAAAATGCATACATGTCAACATGCCAACCCTGTGTACATACCATAGCGGCAGCTGTCATCCCTGCCATCGACGCCTGGTCTCTTGGCTCGAGGTATCGCTGCCGACTGCCGGAAATAATGTTCTGCAGATCGGAGTGCAGTTCCGAGCCAATGGAGGTCGGCGGCAGGGCCAGTTGCATGTGGAACCTGTCACCGTGGCCCGACGTCCCCGGTGGCTCTACGTACGGGTTCTGGCTGAACTGGTCAAGTGGCGGTCGAGGTGCACTGGCAAACGGATCCTTGGGCATACGCATGCCAGGCTGGGCAAACGGATCCTGCGGTCTGAGAGGTCCTTGGGGCTGCACAAATGCATCCGATGATCTTGGGGCATTTGGGATTTGAGAGAAAGGATCGATAGTCCGTTGTGTTCCTGGCCTTGGGGTACCCGGTGGTTGGGCATATGGATCTTGTGGCCTTGGAGTACCTGGTGTTTGGGCATATGGATCCTGCGGCCTTGGAGTACCCGGTGGTTGGGAATATGGATCCTGTGGCCTTGGAGTACCCGGCAGTTGGGCATATGGATCTTGTGGCCTTGAAGTACTTGGCATCTGGGCATATGGATCCTGCGGAATTGGAGTACTCGGCATCTGGGCATATGGATCCTGCGGCCTTGGAGTACTAGGAGGTTGGGCATATGGATCTTGCGGCCTTGGAGTGCTTGGCATCTGGGCATATGGATCCTGCGGCCTTGGAGTACTTGGTGGTTGGGCATATGGATCTTGCGGCCTTGGGGTACCTGGTGGTTGGGCATATGGATCTTGTGGCCTTGGAGTACTTGGCATCTGGGCATATGGATCCTGTGGCCTTGGGGTACCTGGTGGTTGGGCATATGGATCCTGGGACCTTGGTGTGCCAGGGGGCAGAACATACGGATCCTGGTTGGTTCTTTGCGTGCTTTGTGGTCGCGGAGTTCTCGGCATCTGGGCATAAGGGTCAAAGGGCGCTGCAGATGGCCTCGCCACAGGAGGATAGATGCCCTGGCTTGACATCTGTGATCGCGGTTTCAGTGGCACACCACCACTGGGTTCGCCCAACTCTGATTGGCCATACAGATCATGTGATCTTGCCTGAGTAGGTGGATACGGACCAAATGGCATTTCTTGTTCGTTTCGCCCTGTGTTTGACCTCTGACCTGGAGGCGATGACATATGCTGCCCTGGGGTCTTGGCGGGATGACCAAACATGTCAGGGAGACCTTGACGCTGCATGTACGGCCCAGGTGCATAGGGGTCATGGGGTCGAGGTGGCGGAGGAGGAGATTTGAACACGTCTTGTGATTGACTCTCAACTGCACTGCCATCTGGTGACAAACCACTCAACTGATTCGTAGAAGAGGGTGCTTTGGGGTGGAACGGTTGGGAAGATCGACTGTCATCACCAGATGGGAAACTGGGGGGAATTTGTTGTGGGCTCTGGGAGGAGGTGGAAGACATACCAAATATGGCACCAGAGGCATCCTGGGATTCCTGCGACCCAGTTGACTGACAGTCTGCAAAGAAGCAATTGAGCTAACTTCAGTCAGATACACACAGAATAGCTCAAGATCAGATTTATGTTCATGGAGCGTTTGTAGGAGCAATTTGTTATGCATTCTTAGTAAAATGCACTTTTCTGGTTTGACCATAAGATAGAGAAAAATCTTTTTCCAAAATTTAAATCATAATTATGACCTTGTAAGAATTTTAGTGAAACTATATTCAGAACTAAACTGAGACAGAGTTAACAACCCTAGAACAAATAATGATTAATAGGGAAGAGAAAGGGACATTGATTTTACAAGAAATCTCTCATGTGGCCTACACCCTACAACAGAGCTAATGAATACTGAGCTGCATCACTCAATGCTATGCCATTTTATAAATTGATCGTCAGCACCACATGGTAGGATTTGAAAGAATGAGAAAACTTTGCACTCTATATTACCCTATATCAACAGCAGTGTGCCTCATACAAAGGAATACCATAGAAATACTTTGAATGTCTTAGAAGCAACTTTTGGAATCCAACCGTGTGACTGTGCTTGATGTGTAAATCTACACAGTGACACAGCTCAACTGTCTTTAGCTCCAATGAGACACAAGGGAAAGAAGAAGATGGCAATATTTAACAACATGAAATCATTTTAACGCCAAATTGACTACTGTATGACTCACCCATTGGTATAGCACTAGGTGGCGTCTGTTGACCCTTTTGTGGTGATGGCAGTGATGGTTCATCCCGAGCTATGGCCCCTGGGCCACCTACAGGCCGTGTGGGTTTTGCCTTTTTCTTAATCTCCTGGCCCACCAACTGGTGAAGAGACAAAACGGTTAATTTCACACTTGCATACAAATACCTGATACACTAGTGGTGGTCTGTTCACAAGCATGCAAAATATAAAAATATTCAAGGTTTTCTCTAATTCCTTGCCATCCTGTTCAGCTTGACGAAGAGACCTGAAAGTCAAATCACTACAACAGACATGAAAGTTGTATGAATGACACAGAGTATCACCAAATGGGACAGACAAGGAAATGTTCATCTCTAGTCTAACGAGTAGGTTGACTCTTCTTGTCACACTGACAGGAGTTCTTGTGTAACTGGAAGGTGTGTACCTTAACTTAAGTTACAGGACACAATTATTGTTGTACTGCTAACACTTTTTACATGGCTACGATCTGAAGAAAAATAATCTGTCCATATGGCTTAACGGGCAGTCATAACAAGGAGATTGATGCCCAAAACTAGCTCCTGGCAACAGTGAGCAGCACATTTCATAGAATCAGGCAGATTTCAGATATACACCTCCCTAATTGCTACAAATAAGTGTCCACACTTGTTTAACAACTACAATAACTGACAAGAATCGAAGCCATAGGTGTGGTATCACCGTGGACATCACGACTGATCACAAAACATGTGCATCCTGAAAGTGAGAGAGTTACATGCAGTAATTACATTCCAAACGAAACTAAAGCAGTGTTCCACAGAGGCATTAGCTAATGACATCTTAACACTGAAACTATCAAATACTTTAGGTATTTAAAGCTATCGATGCAACACACAAGCTTTAGTTTAGCTGCACCATTTCTCTCATGCGGTGGTCGAAGAGCAAATGTGAACGCATTCAGATGACCTACTAAATAATATCACTACGTGTATATCTGTAAACGGTCCTAAACTGTGAAATTCTTTACACAATTATATAACATGTTCTTTACACAATTATATAACATGTTCTGCTGCTATCCAGAATCTCAAAAAAAGAATACAAAATGTATTTTTTTTACAGAGTACCACTTCCTTAATTAGATTGTGACGCAACTGAATATTTCATAGAATAAATATGTTAATCGGTTTCAGTTTTTAGCAAATGTATCCGTTATCTACTAACAAGGAACTCTAAATTGATGTTTACTATTAATATGTATACCGTATTCAACCCAATAAGCACAGTATCCTTGAAAAAAAATTGGGCATTGGAAAAATTTCAAAGAATCTGTTCTTATAAGCAGGCACCAATTTTTTTCTCTAGACCCTAAGGTAACCGTTTAACACTAGTGGTGTCGTTTGGGGACCAGTGTAGAACAACTGAAAAGTGGTGCCAACTGTTGAACACCAGATGACGACACTTCAATTGTTCCACACGAGTCAAATTACAAGGAAGTGTACACTAATCAGTGCATGTACGCTTAACAGGTCTAATACGGTATGTCATATTGATATTGGGGGAAAGTGTTTAAAAAGTAATGTACTTCTACTTTCTCCCTTTTCATTTGATTCAAGTTACTTTAAAACATATGTATGTTGTATGTTACTATTTTCATTTGGAAATAAAGAATTGAATTGAACGTTATATGTATTCAGAACTTGAAATAGCTAGTCGGTTGTGAGGGAGCAGTAAATGCTACCAAGTCTTGGGCCAGCTTTTTCACTATAAAGATGTCCTTGGTGCACTACACTGTCACCAACCAAATGGTGCTAACTAGCTTACACTAAGCCACATGAACACAGCACGACTTTGTTACACTACTACAAACCCTGGCCACATCCAACCCTGCCTCGCTACACGCAACCTCAAGCAAGACCCAACATAGAGCGCTATTTGGGGTCCACATATAATTCCTGAAAGTTATACAACTCTACATTTACCCTGATATTTACAGCTTGGTATATGCCTTGCATTGGTCACATATGAAACAAAAGGTAAACTGGTGAAGTTATTTTATTGAGAAGAAATCTTTCAATTGCAGAGGTAGAAATGAACTTTTCTGAGTACTGGACCACCAGACCACCAGTAGTCCTGCTAAATTCTGAATGTTCCACTACTCATTTGTACATGGAGAACGTTACGTCTTCCACCCAAATGCTAAATAAGGAAACCCTCGCCTAAACGGTGCTATCATAGAAGTGGAAATGTCCAC